>JARJLF010000342.1:0-226325 GCA_029378395.1 Mycena leptocephala
TCTGCATGAGTACAATCCAATCCAAAGGTCGTACAGTGGGTGCAACGGTTGCCGGGCAATTGCGCGCTATCGCCTGTTCGGAAAGTCAGTTTTAATGGAGTGTTTGTGTAGTCGACAACTTGAAGTCGTACACTGAACTACTTCAATCAGCATTGAGCTGGGTCAACACTGGGGGGACGACGAAACGCACTTTTCCGCTTTTTGCACACATCGCAAGCACCTTGGAGTCTACGTAGTTTTGGCCTTGGTTCACAAGCACCGTTTTCATCTGGGAGAGTCGTCTTTGGGTCCATGGGTGTCGTGAACAAGTCGTGAATTTGGCGGCGGTGGTCCGCAGAAAGGCATAATCCGGTCTTACTCAGCAGAACACGCCGTGACTTGCTGTGACGTGACGTCACGCGCTGAATCTCTCTCTTCATCAGCAAACCCTGAGGCTCTTGTAGTGCAGGTCCATATCTCTGTACCACTACATAGCACTACATAGTGTATACTCAACTATGGAGGGCTACAGAGTACTACATGGCACTACAGGAAAAATCAGGTTTTGCTGATGGCCCCTTTTACTTGTTGGCACAATATTCGAAGAATGACGTATTTCTTTCAGTAAACATGCTGGAATGGGATACCGGAGACCACCCAAGAAGCACTACGACTTTGAACGCAATAATTGACCGATTGTTGAACAAGTTGGTGAATATTGGGTATGATCAAGTACGATTTATTGGCTGCATTTCAATGATATGTGCCAAGAGGTCACTTGGGGCACAGACCTGCATTGACACAGTCCCTCCACGCCGCGTACAAGAGAACGACGAAATTGTTTCCCTCCGGGCTTCAAAAAAATCGAAATCAGTGATCACATATCGAACCAGAGCAAGTGACTATACCTGCCCGCCGTCCACGGCTTGGTGTCAAGCCACGCCAGCGGATTCACTGCAGGAGTCGCTGTTCCATTGCTTGTGATATGCGGCTTACCGCTGGCGTCTTTCGAGCCAAGCACTTTGCGGATGCTGTCCGCCCAAGGTACGTATGTCTTCGTCGGGAACGCCTGCGGCGCGAGCACAACCATGCGGTACGCGACTGCCGCGATCAGCGAGCTTCCGGAGATCTCGCCGAACCCGTGTCCAGTGGTCGTGTCGTTGAGATAGTTCCGCAGAAGGCCGCCGGTCATAGGGGCCGCTCGCGCGCCGTCAACGATCTCTTTGATCCACGCCGTCAGGTCGGTAATAGCGGTAGCGCGCCACGATGTTCCGACTGCAATGGGGGCTTTCATGACGGTTGCCAGGACGCGCGTCATGCCTGCGGCGGCCCAGCCGTTTCCTGTGGACCACAGGCCTGGCTCGGGGCTTTGAGGACCTACGATGTGGTGCCACAACCCCTTAGTGACGGAGGTGCCTGGGGCGGAGAATGTCGATGCGCTCGAACCAAAGAGAAGCACCTGGCGGTAAAGTCCACACTGGAGATACGCAGTCTTGAGCAGGGACGCGTTTTTCGAATCGGCGGCGAAGTACGCGATGAATGGAGGGGCCATGTACATGAAGTCGGCCCTACAAGCAGGTCAATCATTGTAGCAAGAGGGAATAGGACAGGCAAGGCTTGCCAGAGTTCAGCGACGTCAGCGCGATGCGAAATTGCACCGTTCTGCCATTCTGGCGCGACGCCAACGACATAGTTGATCTCCCCCCGAGCAGCGACGGAGAAGCTGGGGTTTGTCTTGCCTATCATGACCGCGGCCACTCCGAGGCTCGCTGGATCTCCCACTGCACCGTCGCCATTGGAGAGGCCGTGCACACCAAATGGCTGTGGAATTTTTGTCGCGGCGTATGCCAATCCTGGGACACTCGACGGAGAGACAGAAGGAACAGGGAAGGGGGTTGACCCGAAGACGGAAAGGAGCGGCGAGTAAAGTTCTAGAAGGGCCTCCGTGGCCGTCCCATATTCCCAGCTATGAGTGGGGAGAGCTTTCGCGATTATGGCCGCGGCAGAGATGTTGAACCCGGGATCCAAGGACAACGGCGCGGGGGAGGCTGCAAAAGCAGTCAATGCTGCAATAAAGAATGTGAGTGCTAGATTGAGCATGATCCGAGAAGAGAGGGTAATGGTGAAATTTTTGTTTTATCGTAATGCACCCCTCACCTCGAAACTCAGGATAATATTTAAGCCCGGCGTTAATCAAGTCGCCCCTTTAACTTGAAACGAACTAATTAACGAGTACGCACCTCCCTAAACAATTATTATAGATGAGTTGTCATCTATACAAATTTTAGAGTTGTGCGAAAAACAAAGGCCAAACGGCGCCAAGAGCAAGCCAAGAGAGGTTTTTGGGCGGAAGCCTTTTTGATCATCGATATTTGATGGATCTCCAAAAGGAAATATCACCAGCAGGTGGCTGTGCAAACCGTTCCCACCTTCTCCCAAAACATTGACATCTTTCATTGAAGCACCTACTGTCTGCTGAGGTCTTCCGAGTCAAAACAAATCACCTATTTCCAGTCGAAGAACACGAAACCTCGGTACCAAATCAATCCGTCGACGTCGTCATCCAGGGTCTCGAGTCTCGACTCGGACTCGGACTCTCGACTCGGACAGAAAAGGCCCGGGATGCGGACTCTGGAGAAGGAGTTGCACTGGCGGACCGCGTTTCAGCGAGATATCCCAAGAGCTCAGTTCTGTTATCATAGTCGCTCGCTACAACTCTCCTCGCTCTCGCGCGACACGATCTTGATTCCAGGCGGACCTGAGCGCGAATATCCTTATATGACAGATTGTGGTCGATCACGGAATGAAGCGACTCGTGAATCTTGTGGCAACACTTTGGTCTCAACTCGATGCTCGCCTCCGATCGAATAGCTTGGATTCAGCTTCATGCTTCTATTCAAGTGGCTCTGCCCCAATCCCCGGTCTGCAGTCTCGCATTCAGCGCCGTAACGAGGGTGCCCATTTGTCTGGCCCCATGCGCCCCGTTGTTGGCGTCGACAACGTGGTTAAGGTTGGCAACAGCTCGCACGTCGCCTTCAGTTCCAATTGGGCTAGAGCCGCCTTCGAGTCCCGCACGCCCTACCCTCCATGTTCCTTAACGCGTCCTCGCCATCGTGCAGGATGCAGTACAATTGCTACCGCTGCCCTCCACCAAATCGTGCGCCATCTCATGCACGATCTCATACATGAGAATTGTATACATCCTGACCTACGAGCGCCTTGAGACGATGGCAATCCCTCGCGCCGCGGCACCTCTTGTCACGACGGACGTGTCTGCGCGTTCCACGCACCTCTCTCAATACCACCACTCCATCACTGCGCTTCTCCAGAGAGCTCACAAGTCCAGCCTACGGTACAGCTGGAGACGCCCACCATTTGGCAGTACATTTGCGCTCGGCGCCGCCATGGCCAGTGCTCTCTTGCAGCTCTACCATGAGTAGGACTCGGACGTCCTGCCGGCCACTTCCAAAGAGTTCACAGATCCATGCCCAAATGCGCGAGAGCGACTCGGATCCATGCCCCAGGGAGTACATCCATGCCCAGGACAAGATATACTAGCAATTGGAGATAGAGCGCGTGCATGGACGTCGATGTCGATGATTCCCCAAGACCATTGCAGACTCCGCTTGGCGCCTACAGATATTTCGGCACCTTTCATTTGGCGGGACGCGTCGGCGTCACGGTATCGTGGCGATTCACCTTTTTCCATACCGGCTCTCCACACAAGAATGTGTATCAATTACGACTCGTTCTGAATCACAATAACAGCTACAGCTACAGGGAGAATCGAAGTCCTTTTACGACAGACGACGGCCTTGAGGCTGGAGCGCTTTCTTTCTTTTTCGGCCCCATCCGATCCCATCCATCTTCGCAATGAGGACGTTCCTCCGATGGACGTTCCGCGCAGGCCAGGACAACGACGTTTACAATATACGAGACTGCGCATGCGCAAAACCACGGTGTCGTCGCCGGCGGCGCGCCGCTTCCCGAACATGATCACGATGTAAAGACCAGCCTACCTTTCCCCCGCCCGGCGCCCACGCACGCAGTCGTACTCCAGCTCGGTTGGTTTTGTGAACGATGGACTGGACAGAGACAAAGAGTTACGAAGCACATACGGCGTACGGCTTACACTCAGGGCAGCGGGACTGCGGCGGCGGCGCTTTCGATATCGTGTCATATATGCCAGCACTGGCAAAGCTCCGAACTCCGAACTCCGACGTCCGAGTCGGTGCGAGGCGAACCCTTGTGCAGTATGAGTCGAGTGAGTCGAGTGAGTCACCCTCCATACAATTACAATAGCTATATACAATAGATTCAGTGCCAGTGCTGTAGAGCAAGCGAGCCGCGTCGTCGGCGGAAATCGGCGGGGAGAGTCGGCAAAGGTGCAAAACCTTTAAGGAGCTGGAGAACTCGGAAAATGGCCATGGATTCGCGAGGACGGGAGATGCAGGGATCCGGAGATGGGTATCAATTCAGAGGTATCGTAAGTACGACAGGATACGGGTACGGGTAAGATGCGTGGTGGTGTATAGTAGGTGGTCGATGAAAGATGACGAAGGTGAAAAGCACGGGGTAGAGAGGGGCGAGGTCGATGCTATGTAAGAAAGACAATGAACGCACTTGGGCCGTGTCTAGCTGGTCGTCGGTCTTCGGCACACCCTCACGTAGGCTCGGATCGGCCGTCAGAATCCGAGCCTGGATGTCGGTCGTGTGTCGGCCGCAATGCGAGCGATGACGGTGGAGGTCTTGTGCTCGAACTCGAGTCGTCGGAGTCGGAGGCTATTAGTATTCGCAATTCGTGGACGTGACCAGGCTAGGCTGGGCTGGGCTAGACTAGGTGCGTCGACCCTGACCCCCCTGAGTCGAAGACGCCTGAGGCCTGAGATTGGTAGCAAGACTTGAGACTTCGACAGTGAGGTGGGGAGTGCGTGCGTGTACGTCCGTGTTGGTCCCGAGTCGCGAGCTGCGAGCGTGGTGCTGAATGTCGCCATCCATCGGCCGCACGGACCCGAACCTGATTCCCACTCGAGGGCGTCTTGTAGACTATTGCCATTGGCTGCCCAAATCGGAGTCGGAGGCTATTGCTGGTATATATGTATGTATTGAGATTTGAGATGTTTTAATTTCCAGGTAAGGCAAGCTTCCAGTTTGGGTGGGTGGGAATCAGCTTGAGGCTGGGAAGGGCCGTGCCCGACGGGGCTGGTCCTGGGGAGGAACGTGTATCATGCGTGTACCTAGAACTAAAGATGAATGTGGCAAGGGAGAGTTGGAGGCGCAGTCGATCTTGTGCGAACTCGAAGAGATTTTTGGATCGAAGATACTTTGGATTGGGTCGAGGCTATTCCAGTTAGGCGAAGGCGTCCGAGCCGACGGCTGCGGCACAAGGCGAGGCTGGGCTCTGTACAGCAATGGACGACCCAGAACAAGGACGAGAGGACGACCGAAGTAGTGAAACAAATGAGAATGACAGATGGTGGAATTCGAAGGATGGAATCCGAGGGCGAGCGTTCTAAGTGCGATTTTGTGGTAAGCGTCCGATGGACTATTGGAAGATTGGCTCTTCACGAAACGCGCGATAGATAACGGGGAGACCCGAGACGACTAAAGCAGGACTGAATTTGGAGAGGAACGTCATTTTGGTGGCCCCGGCCAACAGCAGATGGGGCTAGCGGAGACTAAACGAGATGGATGTGGTGTGCTTCTTTGGTTCTTGTTGTTCTTGTTCTTTAGAAGATGGTGGGGTTGTGGTGCGGCAGTTGGGCGGCGGGCAACGGGGGCGGCGGTGTTCGGGTCACATCGCTGTGGTGCACTGGTTGCACAGACAGGGCATATGCAGGTTTGTGATGCATTATGCAGGAAAAGACTACGAAGATCAGAAAGCGCTGATTGATTAGTGATCGCCCCTGACCGTCGATAAGACAATGGAGCCGTCCCACGTGATCCCAGCGGTATTGGCCGACATGAGCCAAACACTTGACCAAACAAAACCTGTTCTCCTCCTCCTCCATCTTCTTGTCGTCGACAACCTCAGAGCCACCATGATGCTCGTTCAGAAACAACCGATATTCTCCATGAACCTTGCCCAGTCCCCGTACATCCACCAACACCGCAGGCATCCCTCGGCACCTCACCCCATAGTCCAGGTCCAGCCAACTCGCACCCCCGGCCTCCTGTCCCTTTCCAAGCCACAGAGGACCCCAAAGACAGACCACAAGAGCTCACCCAGACCCAAGCAACAACAACAGCCGGCCTCCCGCTCCCCCAGGCCCGCTCCAGCCGAGTCAGCCGCCCCCCATGCCCCCGAGGTCCGTGGACGCAACCAGGGCAAGCGTCCCCAACAACAGCGCAGCGCTTCCCATGCTGCACCCGCCCGCCGTCGCCAGCCGTCGCCGGACCCTGCTCCAACAACTACAACAGCAACAGCGCCTGTTGCACCGCCACCCAACAAGCGCCGGCACCCCAACCCAGCAGCCAGCACCCCAATCCCTGTGCCCTCGCTCCCGCCTGCTGTCACCGTCAACACAAACCTCAGCCGCTCAGACCCGGTGCTGAGCCACATGCCCCCGCGCCGCCGTCAGCCCCAGAGGACGAGCACCCTCGACTCGCCGTTTGCGTGGGACCAGTTCCCCGTGTGCGACGACACCATCGACGCCGACTCTGCCTCCCGTCCGTCCACCCCCACGCCGTCCCCTACGGCTGAGCGCCGCCCCCGGCCCGCCCTGCACCTCAGCGAGCCGCGCACTCCCACCCGCCGCTCCCGGCTGCCCGAGCCCCCGAGGACCGCCCCGCTCTCGTCCGTCTCCCCCGGTGCCTTCCCGTTCCCCACGCACGCCTCCCCTGCGCACGCCGCCAACGCCAACCACGGCGGCTCCAGCACCACCCCGAGCCCCCACTCGAGCCCCAAGCGTCGTGCCGACCGCCGCGCTAAGCACCTCAGCGAAGGCGTCGTCCTGCCGCCGCTCTTCCCGTTCCAGTTTGGGACCGAGGCGAGGCGGAGTCGGTCGTCTGAGAGGGATGGCGCACAAGCACAAGGGATGAGCGGGCCGCAGACACAGGCGCAGACCCTCTTCGCGAGCTCGATGTTCCAGAACTCGCCCAGCCCCGAGGAGCTGCCGCCGCCTCTTTTCGCTTGAGCGATTTATAGGTGCCTCCCCTCCCCCTATCTTTATTTCTATTTATTGATCCTTGGCTTTCCTTGCGTTTTGAAGCGCTTTATTATTATTATTTTTACCGAATTTTACGCAACACCAGCCATGGCACACTCGTTCCGGACACCCGCCCCCGACTCGAATTTAATTCGAACGAACCCAATCGCTCTTTACGTCTTTTCCCTTTCCGACTCTTTTTTGCCGACTCCCTATGTTCCTGTTCCCGCAGCGGCTTGTCATCACCGCGCCCTCGCCTCTCCCTCGTCCTCTTCCTCCTCCGACGTCCCCCTCCTTCCGGCCCTGACGACGACGACGACGACCTCCAATCTTGCACCCCCATCCCTCCGCCCGCCAGGCACAATCACATTTATTACAATGTGCCCCGGCTGCCGCTGTACACCTCGCCTCGCCTTTTTTGGGTCCGGTTTTTTCTATTTTCTTTTATCTTCGTGAAATGTGTATCGTATCGGTTAGTTTGTATAGCTAGAGGTGCGTCTTCCCTCTTTTGGTGTAACACGACGCTGATGTACGCGCCTCGGCATGTAGATCTCCCACCCCAATCAATCACCCCCGCAAAAATCAAAATGAGAATGACGTGAAGAATGAAGACGCAGTGAAGGAGGAAGAGGAAGAAGAATGAAGAAATAATTTATCGTACAGAATGCTGCTATTTTTTGCGTCACCTACCCCCCCTGACTACCCACCCGCTCGCCCGCCTACCCCGCCCAGGCTGCCTGCCGACGTTGACGACGAGCTCGAGCCCCAGACCCTCGAGCTCCGGCGGCGGGCGACTTCACTTCCTTTATTTATTGGTGGTCTCGCGCGTCATCGGCACAGCCACTGGAGTGGTGCCATTTTACAAGTTTTGGCGCCCGCCGACCAGGACGACGACGCTGCCCACGAGACGACCTCCTTCGCGAAGACGAAGACGACGACCGCTCGACTCGCCGTCGCTGCTCCCGACGATGACGACTCGACCGGACGTTGTCCGTCTCCCACCACCCGATCACCCACCCATCCACCCACCCGACCTGTGTATAATGTATCATATCCCCTGGCATCTGTGCATCATACCATCCCATCCCCTCGCATCGCATCGCATCGCATCGCAATTTGTCGCATTGTTTTGGTTTTTTCTTTTTTCTTTTTCCGTCACATTCTTCACATTTTTAGGTACGAGTACTACATTTCTTGACTTCTTTTTTTGTTTCCGTATGACACAACTTTTATACCTTCCACGCACGACACCTGTTTTTATATACAATATTAGAAAATTCTTCATTATTATACACTTGGCTTTCTTTTCTTCTTTTGTTCCACCCCCGCCCCCGCCCCCGCCTCGGCCCTTGAACTGTTCAAAATCCTGTGGCTTGGCTGGCTTTCAAAACCACCACCTTGTTTCGTTCATATGCCCCGCATTTTCACTTTTCTATTGGTGCGTCCCCTCCTGTCCCTCCTTTCCGGTGAAGATAGAGAACTGACGACGATGATGATTGTAGCTCGCACGAACAAACTTGAACCTTGAACCTTGTACCACCACCCACCCACCCGCATACCCTCTAGACCTCGCTTGCGCGTTTCTGCGTCGCACTGTGTACATACGGTCCGACGCACACACACATACACACTCGTTACACTATCCGCCCCATACATAACATCACATAACATAACATATCGAAAACAACGAACGATGTATTTTGTATTCATCCCCCCGTTTCTACTCTTCTTTGTCTGTCGTTTGGTGGGTGTGTACATATGTAGTAGGAGGAGGGGGGGGGGGGGGAGGGGTAGATAGATGAATCGAATGGAATCGAATCGATGTGATTTGGGTTTTTTTGGGGTGCGCGAACGATTCGAGACGAGTATGGTTGCGATTGCGATGGGTGGATGAGCGTCATATCGTCCTCATTGAACGTCGGGCACTTTGAAGCTAGTCGCTGTTGAAGCCTTGCGTGGGTCGGGACGTCTCGCTCTTCTCGGAGCTGGGCGTCGGGCTCACGCCAGGCTGCGAGGACTTCAGTTTGAGGTCCTCGATTACTCGGACGGCGTCGCGGCACTTCTCTTCTCCTCGTCCAAGCCGACTTCTCGTGACGGGATGAGGAGAGCCGTGCGTCAGGTTCATGTCAGGCTTGGCTATGAGCGCTTCTCCTCGTCACCTTCGTCGAGAGACACCGTCCTCTCCACTTCGGCGCTGGGCTGCGAGACGAGCGGTTCGGAGCTTCCTGTCGGCCAGAGCCGCCAGCAACGTACAGATGCACGCGGACGCGAGCCATGCCGAAGCCTTTATCGTTGTATGCCATTGACGAAGGACCAGTTACATCCCGAAACAGACCGTCGAGGGGGTTAAGAAGGGCGGACGTCCTGCTGGGAATCTGAGTATGCGGCAGATCAGAACAGGGACATTAACCCGACCGCACCTTCGTTGGGAGATGGTAATGGAGCCTGTGTAGTACAGACGACCACGCCTTAGTTTTCGAGCTGGATTGAGACTTCGCGGCTCAGCGCTCCGGCGCGCGAAACCTATGTACGCAACCGTTTCTAACTCGCAGCTTCAGTGGGAACCGAAAACAAAATCCTCGGTAGTCGGTGCAAGTGAGTACAGCAACTAGGAAGACCCAAAAAAAAAACGTGAATATCGGAAGCACTAGCATCAGATAATAAACATTGACGGAGTCGCACCAGGCCGGCGCCAACTCTTGACGAAGGAAAACTTGAGATACTAGTAATCCATGCGCTGCGAATATCGGTCTAGCTTCAATTGAATTAAGAATATACCGGCAATCCGACGCTGAACGACGTCGACGTGATATGTCATTCAATTTGCTGGAATTTATTCAGTCAAACAACATCTGTACTCGGAAAAGGAAGCTCCCAAACCAACCGATATTAAAAGAGGCAATCCCGACACCGACGCTCGAACGAATACCAACCAACACCATGCGCAAGTTCATACTCCTGACCGTTGCGCTCTTCTCGTGCACGAGTGCCGTCCTCGCCCAAAGCTGTACCCGCCCCATCGGCACGCAGCGGTTCGTCGTTTACCTCTTCAATTGCCTCCTCAATTGCCATGATTGACGGACCAACACACCAGGTATGCCGAGCCTTCTGCAAAGCATGCTGCGCCGCCAACCCCACCGACGCCGAGTGTGCGCCGCTGGAACAGTGCGCTATCGATTGTGGTGCGTGGAGTTATTATTATTATTTGGCGTCGGAATCGTTTCATTTCCACGGACTTTGCCACTGGCACTGGGGTTTTGATTTGATTTTGGACTAACAATGACATCAATACAGAGGAGATCTGATCATGAGTGGTTGACTCGGAGGATGGAGGGCGGAGGGTTGCCTTGAAAGCTCTGCTCTTGGAAGAAAGTGGGGTTGTACACCACATGTAGAATCGGAGTCCGGGAATTTCGAATGTCAGACCAACTTGAAGTGGCTTTTCGTTGGATTCGGAACCTCGGCATCGAGGTGTTAGATTGAGATTGAGATTGAGCTGTCCTGCGAGCAAGAAAAAATCTGTGGCTTGGAAATCGACTCCTAGTGACTTGCTGAGTCGGGAGATCTTAGGATCGAGCCACCAATGGTCAAAGGCAAAGAGCATTGGATGAACCCCAGAATCAAAAGCGCGAGGAGATCGCTGCCTGCGTGGAGAGTCTGACGGCTAGCTGATCGGGGTGTGTATAACCAAGGAATATCCGCGCGGAACATGGGGACAGGGACGCAGAGGTCTGAGTACAACCCCAACACCGCCGTTGGTTGCCAGTGAATAAAATTCTTTCGTTCAAAAATAAGGGAGCGTTTTCTCAGGTTAAGATCCTGGTGGAAGGTTGAACGTTATCGTCCGCTGCGATCACTTTGCGCTACAGTTGGTAGTCCTTTCGGATGTTGAGAGAGGTTGCAGGTTAAGAAAGATCGATACAGTGGTCAGACTCGGAATACGGAACCGAAAGTTGTTGCGTATTTGGATCAGCGCTAGCCTGCCGCCTCTTTCCACACAAAACCCTCCATTTTTCTTGGCCGCCACAGAGTTGCTCGAGTCCCAAGCAAGCTAGCGAACATACATTAATCCTGACTCAAATACTTATGCCCGCAATTTTTTTTCTGGTTAGGACCGTCGCCCGCAATTGCCCGCAATATCATAGTTGGCGGACTCCTCCGCATCCCGCACAATTGATATTGCTAGCCAATCAAGGACTTCCGATGCGGCCGGGAAATTTTTGCTAGATTAAATAATTGACGGCGACAGCCGTGCGACATCCCTGCGACATCCATTGTATTGTGGTTACTGGAGGCTAAACGGCTAAAGACTGTTCAAAAAAGAAAAAGAAAGGAATGGAACTGAGGACACAAAGCTGTTCGCCGTTCCAGGCAAAGTTCCAGGTACGTTCCCAGAATCCCAGTATACTTGTTTAGGATACATATGCCATTGACTAACCCCTTCCGTCTAAAGATCGTTGAAAGCTGTTCACGGCTATCACTGGCGGTTCAGTCTTGACCTTACCGTTCAATTACCACGCGCAAATATGGACCCAATGACAATCGCGACAAGCCTGGTAACCCTCGCGACCTTCTTGAAAGATCTCATCGAGCTGGGCCAGGGCATCCGGGCCTCAATAGAGAAGGTACGCGATCCTCGTAGGTTTGTGCGTATATTAAGGACGTCTACTGAGGTCAGTGTCTACGCAGGTCGGCGAGAATCGTCGACGGATCCGCGGGCTCACTAATGACATCCTCCGCATTCTCGCTGACCTCGCCAACCTCACGCGAGGGTACGAAGACACCTTCCAAGCGCCGGCGTTGTTAAGCGCCCTCGGAAATCTCAAGGCGTAAATATTTAATTTCTCTATTTGATGTTTGTCTCTCCTCAAAACTGCAACACAGCGAGATGCTCCACGTCCTTTCTGTCTGCCGCGACATTTCTCCCGCAGCGTTCCCGGGCTTCCAGCGATTCGGCTCGCAGCTCAAGGTCTGGATAAAGCGTGACGATCTCGAGAAAAAAATCGGGCGTTTGAAGGAGCATGTGAACGCCTGCTATCTCCAATTTACCGTGTGTTCCGTTTGGCTTTGACGTATTTCTCATCCCGTATCCTCACGTATGACAACGCGTAGGCATTCTCCGCTGTGCGAATTGAGCAAACGACTGCGCGCATTGAAGACACGTCCCTCCACGCTGTGAACACCGCGCTGCGCGTCGAGCAAGCGTTAATCGTGCACAACGTTGAGAGCCAAGTGAAGCTCCGGCGCCTCGAGGGGATGATGGCCCGCATGCTACTCGAGACTCAGTTTGGCCAGAACGTTATGAACCAAACGATCGAAATAATAGCATCTGTAAGTGTTTCATGCATTGGTTTGCGGTATTGAATCTTCAAATTTGTCAAGGATCCGAACCACCTAAGTATTGAATCCCAATATCTTTCGGTGCAGTCCTTGCGACTCATCGATTCTCTTCATCAATCATTGAAGGGGGGCAACTTGGTGCTGCATGAACCACTTTGGGACCCCACCCGATCTATACGATTGAGGTTTTCGAAAGAATCGCCTTCCCGTGTACTGCATTGGATCCTGGGGAAAGTCCTCGAAATTCACGAAAGCCCCGCTGCTGGGATACCGCTGAAGGCCATGAGAGGCATGCTAATGAACCTGGGGATATGCCTCACTAACCTGGATATGATTTCCGAGGGCATCGCATGGGAGCGGCTCAAGATCTGCATTCTACGCTATATGGCAAGCGGCGAGCATTCTGCGGGAACGCTGCCGCAGCTTGCGATGGCATTCCGGGAGCTGTCCTTAGGATACCTGCGTCAGCTCCGACTTGAGCTTGCCTTGCAAGCCAGCGATCAGTCGCTAGGTCTCTGGCGTCACATATCTGAGACTCTGCCAGAGGTCGACCATCGGGTGGGGCTTGTAACAGCTATGAGCATGCATGCGGAGGCTCTCCTCCAGAGTGGTCAAGTAGCGGCTGCGCTCTCCCTTGCGCAAGAGGCTGTTGCTATTGCCCGCCCGATGGTCGCGCGGATAATCGCGTCCGGTTCAGAGCCCGCGTGGGCTGAGGAAGACGAATTCGAAGCTGTGACATTTTCAGAGTTGTCCTTCACCCTCGCGGAGGCTCTGGCTTCTGCCGGTCGACATTGCGAATCGTACGAAACCGCAAAGGAGGTTTTCGAGATCATGCTCGGGTTACCCATTTCTGAATACCCCCTTCCCGTGACAGCCATCGACTCGTTTCTAGATCAAATATGCAAAATGGCGGAGCAAGACAGCTTTCCGCTCGTAATGCTCGCAGACTGTGTGATTTTGTTCCGTGATCTTGTGCACAAGTTTGCGGGCAAAGATCCCCGGATATGCTCCCATCTCGTTTGGCTCCTCTAAGCCTATGTGTATTTTTCTCGGCAGGATAATTCCTCTTCAATGGACACAATGCGCATGTTTCTGGAGCCTAGCTCAGAGCACCCACCTCCCGAGCTCGATGCATCCGGCAATCCCATGGCGTGCATCGACCTATTCGATGAAGGTGGTAGCGTGGTCCAAGATGCTGTCCGTGCATTTTATGCCTATCGCTGGCAATCCGACACAAGCAGCTTGATCCGCACTATCTTTGTCACACACTTCGAGCAAGCCATCGGCGTCTTTCGTGAGGTGATCGAGATGGCATGTTCAGACGCGTCTCTCCAGGCAACCTCCACCGAATGGGCGCGGACTCTTGCCTGGGCGCTGTATAGCACCCTGGGCATCTTGGACGCCCTCCCTTTCTTCGACAATTCCAAACGGGCAGCCCTGCTTCAGATAATGACGACAAGCATTGGCCACCTGGGCACACTACTTGCGCGAGTATCCGATTTGGAATTTCCAGAATTTCCAGGCAGCTTCATCGCGGGTTCACTCTTTCGCGAATTGTGGGCAATCGGCTTGCTCGACGACGCACTAGCCGTGTCCACTCACAAAATCGAACATTTCTGTAACTCATCTCACGATGCAGTCGACAACCCACCCGCTGGTCTGATCGAGCGGGCGCTTCTCTTGTGCGATATGGGTCGTTTTCAGGAGGCTATCCAGGTTGTGCAACAGTTGAAAGCAGTGCTCCCAGAGTCGGTGGTGGAGTCCGAACGAATAAATGTGCTATGTTTGATACAGACGCGTGTTCTTCTGCGCACCGAAAGAAACCGAGAGGCAATCCAACTTAGAAAACGAGTGGCGGAGCGAAAGTTCTACCACAAGGTGGACTCAGACTTTCTCCTCTTTGTGGAGCTTGCGACAGCTTGGGCATCTGTCGGACACCCAAGGAGGGCCCTCCAGGCCGTCGAACTGGCTGTCGTGGGCACAGACTTCGATGCTGAGAAAGGATCACAAACCGAGTGGGCTCTCCGTATGCACGTCTTCACCACTCGCTCCGACTGCCTCTCTGCAACTGGATTGGACAGTGAGGCGTTCGCGGCCGCCCAGCAGGCTACGCGGTTGTATAACGAGAATGCACAACACATCATGTTTTCTACGATCCGGATAAAGGAATGGGGCGCAGACGCCTTCCGCGCACTGTCCTGTCGATATGCAGTCGCGGATGCTTATGGCGTGCCCGATCCTTATCAAGCACTTGTGACCGCCCAGACAGCGACCAAATTGTATCGCGAGCTGGTCGAACTAGCGCCGACGCATCTCCCCATCCTCGCTAGAAGCCTCCGGAATCTCGCATCGAACCTGTGGACAGTTGGCCGCCGCGATGAATCTGCTGCGACCTGCGACGAAGCGGCGAACATCATGCGGAACGTCGTAATCGCCGAGTCGTACTTCCTTCCCGCTCTGGCTGAAGTGTTGGAGCAACTGGCGGGCTATTTAAAAGAGACGGACAGCGCCGCCCGCGCATCGGCCGCAACTGCGGAGTGCGCAGAGGTTCGTCGGAAGTTTGAGTCTTTGCCTCCGGAGCCGGATTTCATCTTCGAGGAAATCAAAATGGAGTGGGCCGATGAGGACGAGGGGAATGACGGAGACGTCTGGGAGATCGTGGGGAACTCAGACGACGAGTATTGCGACGTCTCAAGGGCTGCAGCAGACATTGAGGAGGTGGTTTCACCGGGGGAAGCCCCGACCGGTGTTTTCCAAGACGTTACATTGCCGAACCCGCCCGTTTTTTCCGATCCCGAGCCCAGTGAAGTCTCAGTCTCTGCTGGTGTGTTCACCCGTGTAGACAGCGAGGTGTCCCTCACGGCCTCTCCCCCGACATATCTGAATGCCACCAGCACATCCGCAACATCTCAGGTCACTTCGGGCGAAGAGAAGGTGGTGGATCCAGCGACGGATACGGACACGCACAAAACTGGAAAGCGTCGGGTCTCAGACCTTCTCAACACCCCGCTTGAGGTAAAATTGAGCACCACGCCGATGAATATTCTGTGGTGGGTATTGGTAGGAATTTTGAGCATCCTGGTGGGAATTTTAAGTGTAGCACTAGCTGTTGTGTTGAGCCGTAGACCATAAGCTTGTATATATTTGTAACACGTAGGGTTATCGTAGTAGACAAACCGTCGACATGAAAGTCAGAAGAATGTGGGTTTGCCGCTACACATAAGAGACCGCCAGGCGCGCGCGTTCGCCGTCGAGAGAATCGATCTGGAAGAATTTTTATGGTGTTCGACGAGTCGAGAGACCAGCAGAGGTAGAATGGCGATTTGGACTGGCGCATGTTGAGCCTGATTTTGGCTAGTCTCGCAAGCAGACTTTAGATACTTTTGTGAAGACAATCGTTCACACGTATATAGATTTTGGCCTGATTTCGGATATTTTCGGACCGGGCCGGCCTTTGTTTCTTTACCAGGAACAAAAACATTCAACCGCGCACGAGTAGTCCATGTGCTATGAATTGCGAGGCCCTGGGCATAGCTGTGAACCTCTCTCATACGGTGCGCATTCACTGTTATGACAGCAATTTTCCATGGGTTAGGAGGCGTTTTGAATATCGAGGTGCGCAAATCTGTCAAATCACAACCAAGAAAGAAAGTACAGCAGGAGCAGGTACATAGTGGAAAGGAAGGGATGGAGAAGAACGTACAGGACGAGAGATAGCTCAACCCTCATCATCCCCCTCATCATCAGGGTCCCCCGCAAACATCACAATCCGCTCCCTCGCTGTCGCTACCGACTCAGACACTTCCCTGGCCGAGGTCAAGGTCAAATCCTGCGGCAGTGCCTCCACCGCCTCAAACTCGGCCTTTGTCAGCGGGCTGTCTGCCTGCTCCATGTCCATCTCGAACGGTGACGCCGACCGCACCATCGACAAGGCGCTTTCCCCCTCGTCCAGCCTACCTGTGTCTACAGGGTCCGGCTCTTCGGGCGACTGTGTCCAGATGCGGACTCCACCGTCATGGCTGCCCGTCGCGAACATGAGATCCTCCGCGGCGTGGTTCCACGCGATGCACGTCAGGTCGCCGGACAGCTGAGCCGAAGAGATGTACCGCAGCAATTTCCCGCCCTCCCGGTCCCAGATGTGGACGTCCCCAGCTGCACATCCCGGCGACGCGTCAGCCCACAACGCGAGACGGGAGGGGGAAAGAACACACCTTTTCCGGCACACAACACCAGTTCGTCGTTCTTCCCGCCGAAGTAGCTGGGCCCAGCAAAGTCGACGGCGTGCTTGGGCTTGTACGTGTGTCTACGAGGAACTGATCAACTACGCAGCACGTAAACGAAGCGGCGACAAAAAACGTTAGCGTGAGTCGCGCAACGAGAAGGGCGGGGTTTTCCCAGTCCTTGAGCAGTTCCATTCTCCACAGTTGAGGCGGAGCCTGCACAGGATGTCAACGCCAGCGTTGGGGCCCTAGGAGGTGACAGACCTTGTTTTCGTAACTGATAAGTGCAGCTAACCCTCGGCGCGTGTTCCGTGCCAGTGTGACATCGCGCACATCGTTCCGCAAAGGAGTTTGACTGCAGATGAAAGCTAAAACCCTAAGAAGATTAAGAGTAAACGAACGTACTGCTCAATTTGTTTCAGTTCCATGTTATAAACTATCGTTGGATCAGTGCCGTTATGTTGAACAGCCAAAGACCACTTACCCACAAAACGCTTCTCGCCGGGGGATTTGCTTGGATGAAGCCCAGTTGGCGACTCCAGCAGAGGCCCAACACCGAGAAGGCGCGTGCCATCAGGCGTGACTGCCACGTCGTGAAGCTTCATGCGTCCAAAGTCGTACTGGTCCAAGATCTGGAGGATATCTGATTAAATGAAGGGCTGGCACTGTCAAGGCCCTTGGCGCACATTTCCGCGGAGGTCCTGAACGACACAAGGCATCAGAGAGAATGAAGGGACGAACAAAATCGGACATCTACCAATTTAGTTACGGTATTGCCCTCGACGGACAAGAACGCTACAACGCTCGTCAGCAGCAGCTAAAAACCTCGACGAGCAGTATGCTTACCTTGACTGCCAGGAAACCATGTAATCGATTCAACATTCGTTGGGCGGTCAATGGTCTTCTGGCAGACTCCATCCTGTACAGTCGGGGAATAAAGAAAACAGGATCAGAAATGTGTTCCGCAGCTAAATAACACGACGAATAAATGTCTGTGTTCTCCGAGTCCTACCCACCTTCGTCCAAACCTTCATGCCTCTCCTTAGCTTGGTAAGCAGTATATTGCCCGTATCAGACCTGGACGATAGTCAGAGGGCTGGGGAAAGTGCGGAGTGACGCACCAAGCTACTTGGTTGACGAAACCTTGCGTGTGGGTAAGCACGCGGTGTGAACAGAGCGACCGCTGTCATTGTGAAGATCAGGTTAGCCATGTAGCAGCGAGGAGGAAGACCACAAGCACCCCTTCGATTCGCCAAATGACTGATGTGCGGTCCCAGCTATCAGAAACGCATCAACACCAAGGTTTACAAAACGGTGGGCCCCTCACCTCGATGTCGCCAGGAATTTTCCGTCAGGAGAGAACTGCAAATCCCGAACAAGCGCCCGGTGTGCCTCAAGCGCATCGGTGGCCTCCAACTTGAGGAGCTTAAGTCGCAAGGTCGAGATGCGGGAGCGCATTGAGATAGCCATGACGGGTTCATCCATCAGGGTTCGCTTTCGCTCACCGGCCATTGACGAAGAAGTCTGTTGGCGATGTGGCCCGGCCATGGAGCGCATGTGGATGGTCTTCATCGCATTCTTCCAGAGCAATTTGGCCTTCGTGGGGCCGGTCGTAATAGCCTCACTTCCCGTAGTATGGACAGCGGGGTTGTCGAGGGCAGCAGGCTCCGAAGGCGGCAAAGAGGTGGGTCCGGTTTCAGAAACACCTTGCAAAGGAGCGACGCGAGTCTTCGCCGACGTTTGCCGGGACTGGTCATCCAGCACAGGAAGTATGTTTGCTTCCAAGTCAACGCTTCTCTCATAGTCGCTGCTTTGAGACGAGAGCATGTTGAGAGTTTTGTAGAAGTGAGCCACCGCCTTCTTGACTGTACAGAGGCGTCCTTTAAATTCTCGCCAAATTCTCCCAGTTCTGTTTATTCCTGGTAGTACAAGGAACTGCCGTTTAAGATCGAGGAGCACATCCACAAGCCATTTTCTCCCGTTATATCGGAGGAAAACGTAACGTTCCGAGGCAAAATATGCCGACACTGCTGCGAGACCAAAAGAGGTGAAGATGGTGAAGATGGTGGTGATGGTGGACGCGACAATGTTCTGCGGGAGTATAATCAATACAACGTTATATTCGAGGATGTGTAACTGACCTGCTGAGAAGCAAATGTAAATAGGCAGAGACCTACAGAGAAACATGCGATGGATATGACGAGGAAGACCAGTGGTGTTCCCTTGATCCAAATAAGAACCCACCGAGGTACACGGTTTCCCGGGGGACGGCTGGAAATAATATGATAAGTTAAAAGATCCCAGGACATCAAAGGAAATTTGCGTACTACATCGCTTGCTTCCAGGTCACCCCTAGCAAACTGTTGACCGCCGCAGCGATGCTGAAAACGAGCGAAGCAAACCAGAAAGAGTTGACCGAATCTCTCATGGTGGTCCCAGTCAAATTGACAGAGAATTGAAGGGTTGTGGCTGTGACAGCCGAGAAAAAGGTCGCGACAGTTGACAGGTTAAGTCTAGCCATCAAAATCAAACCATGTCAAGAAAGTGTATGGCGCCGCTCACTGGGGGAGATATCAGCCTTAGAGAAAGAGGGAGGTGTTTTGGTTGTTTACCAGGTTATCTGTCCTGTATTTTTGTCCAAATCTGATGTTCGGCACACCTGTTTACTTCACACATAATTGAGGAGATGAGATGGTGTGAAAGGGACTGACCGACTTCAACAAACATAATCAAAATTGGTGCGATACGATCGATATGTTCACCCATTTCCGCTGTTAGATCGTGGACATATCTCTGGACGGCTGGGTAACGGAATTGGCCTGGGATAATAGCGTTAACCATGACAATGTACACCGACTACAAAATTTATGTATTACCTCGATAGGTCTGCAAGCACGATGACCAGTACTAGTGTATAGTCAGATGCTATCTTTTGCCCTCATCAACGGCTCACTCTGAGATCACCCTCAAATGAAGTGATGGAAGCATTTATCGCTTCATCCGTAAATTCCGGAAACTCAATCAAGCAACGACCAAAGGCTACAATGTTATCGGCCAATGCCTCGAATTGTTCCGGGAACTGTTCCTGCGGCACATTCATAAGCGTGCAATGGCTGTAATATGAAGATATGCTTACCACGTCAAAGCTTTCATCCTTTACGTCCAGGACATTCTTACGGGGTGCATGGGAAACCTCTCGCGGAAACAGATCTGCGGTATTTTCGCGGTACAGAAAGAGAATCCGCGCAATTCGCTCGCGGAGAAGGAACGCAGACGATAAAATCGTGACCGATGACCCAAGGTGCCTTGTTGCATTTCCGAAGTATTGAAGCTTTGGAACTGTTACTGCTAGTCAGCGGGCTAGTAAAATAGTCACACCCACTTGTTTATCTAGGTTTTCGATCCGTTTCTGAAATTTGTGGAATGCCTCGGCTCCGGCGGTTTGTCGATGTTCGTCGACACTTGCTGTAAAATATCCCGAGTAAAGGGCAGTCGAATCAAACGAAAGTCTGCACTCACGAACGTCTTCCAAACTGGGTTGCTCATTTGGCTCTGATTCCGTGTGCATGTTAGCATTCAAATAAAATATTCGCATAGCTGGCGCACTCAGATCACTGTTTCCCTGTTGAAGCAGCATTTCGACCAGATGGAGAATAGCTTCTCGTCGAGTCGGTGGTGCACCAGAACCCTTATGCCCTTCGATGTTTGTCGACATCTGAATAAAAAGGGTCACAGTGAGTAAAACAAGTTCTGAAAACTGTGAGCCTTTTGTGCAGACACTGCAGAGGTTCAGCGGTTTTCCCAGCGATAGTTAAGCTGTGATTAGGATAACCGCACCAGTACGGTGAGACGTGTCGTTCAGAGCTTTATCGCGCAAAATGTGGGGTAAAACACGTAGGCGTTCAATAGGCGCTTATTGGGACAGTTGGCAGGACTTCTAACTTATGCACAGCATAAGGGCAAGATGACATAATAGAAGCCTACCTCTTGTGTCTACGACGCTATTCGCATCAGCAAAAGCACATTTCACGCGCCATCTTTTGATCTTGTGATGTCGCGTAGATCTTGGCCTGAAGCGGTGTTTCGGTCGATTTCCGAGTCGGAACGGCCCGGGCCGCGGGTTTGTCTTCTTAGTCTCAGATCTCGAGTAGCCCATGTTGTGAATTGCGAACCCTATCTATGCATAGCTATGAACCTCTCCCAAGCTCCTTGGCTGTCAGAACCCTCAAATTTTTTAAAAATGCCAAGAGCCGATTCAAGCTGACTGTGGAATGCAACTACTTGATTATAAGGCTCCAATGGAACGGGTGTAACTTGGTTTTAACTGTTTTTAATTCCGTTTAGTCTGCCTGGGGCCGCAAACAGTTTACAAACTGTTGGCAACGTACATCAACGAGCGCCAACTTGAATCCTATAAATATTCCTCACAGCCAGCATTCCCGGGAAACACAGCCCACCCATGACCTCGAGCAACATTCAGACCCAAGCCATTGCTTTGCATTTTCAGAATCTCGTCCGTGTTGCAGGGGAGACTATCTTAGGTCGCATCGACCTCAATCTACCACAGGCGCGCAAAGATCACATCGAGCATCTGAGGATCATAGTACGAGGAATTATCAAGACGTATGTACATTCCACTATTCTATTTAATGGAGCCTCATGCAACGTGCATTCATACAAATTGCATCTGGGGGGTCTCCCGGCGGCGGCAATGTCAAACAGACCGTCTCCGTGTGTCCATCTCTGAGCTTCCAGTGTCTATGTGCAGTGATGCATGACACTTAGCTATTTTCTCCGAGTCATGCCCTGTGGACTCTAGGGCCCGGTTTCCCTGCAGCAGATTCCAACGTTCTGTCGCTTCCCTTTCAATTCAAATTACCCGAGAACCTACCGCCGTCCTTTCATTGCTGGGGCGGGGAAATCAGCTATCTTCTGGAGGTCGTGGGCGATAGAGCTGGTAACTTTCGGATGAGCCGCCGCATCCGTAGAGTCTTCTCAGTTGTGCCTCCGGCCTCTCCGAGCCAATTGCTGGTCAAGGAATCTCTGAGGCAAGGCTGGGCTGGCCCATGGAAGGTCTGGACGCGGGACACAAAAGTGCGACGAGGAATTTGGGGTGATTATGCAAATGTTTCTGCAACTGTGGGTCTATCTTATCTTTTTTTTTCCGATCACCTAACTTTGTTTCTTTTATAGCTCTCGATCCCTGATCTTTCCTCGCTTCCTATCGCCACCCCCATTCCATACCGTTTTCATATTGTAACGGAGACAAAGACACTTGATCGAACTGACCGTCCAGAGGACAAACATGGAAAACCCCTATTCCCCGTACCACCCGCTGAATCGTGTGAGATGAAGCAAGTCATTCGCCGCTACACTGACTTGCGCGCCGACAAGTCGGTTCTCCACGAGCCAATACATACCTTCAACCTTCAAAGAGTTTCAAGTCTGGCAGATAACATCAAGGCCCCGAATATTCACGCCTCTACTGAGCCGGCGATCATAGCGTCTGTCCCAGCGATTGTAGATAACCCGAAGTGGATTCCGAAAGACGAACAAGAACCCAACCACGGAATTTGGAGGCGTTCTGTCTTGTTCAACTCCACGCTAGCTTTTCCTTTTGCGCCCACATCCCGGACCGAAACCATTGACTGGGCGGTAACGACTGTCCCTTTTCTCGCCTCTCCCAGTACCTCTGACCTCCTAATTTATTTAGTACACAATGCAGTTTGTGGTGCTATTCCCTGATCTCGGCAACAACCTCAAATTTGATGTTCCGATTCATCTTGGTCCTGGGTTGGCATGTCCACCTCCTCGAATCGGGACACCTGGCACAACGAGCGTCACCTACGCCTGACGTTCTTCCCACTGGACCTCCTGCTGTGCTTGACTTGCTTCGTATGTATCCGAAATGTCATGTTAAGTTAAGCAGGCGGTCTGAAGACTGCGATTGGGACGGCGAGAAACTGAGCCACTGTATATTATAATTATAGGCCGCATCTGAAGGTCAGAACTAAACTCGTGGCACTGGTTGGCACAGGTTCTAGTTCTAGGAGAAGGAGGCTTGCATACAATAGCCTCAAACATCTACTTAATATTAGGGTGTTTCACAGTTAAGATTTTAGGGCCAACTTCTGCCCCAACTCGTTCCCCAACTTTCATCAAGTTGGGACACCGAGTTGGGGCATGAAATCGGAGTTGGACGTCAAATCGTGCATAAGACCACGATTCGACACCCAACTTCTGCCCCAACTTGATCCCCAACTTCGGCTAACTGGCCTGGAATCACATCTTTATGATACGCGAGTGCCTCAACTTTCATTAACACGCTGTTAGGTGTTTCACAGTTGAAGCCCCAACTTGTGCCCCAACTTTGCTCAAGTTGGGGTCAAGTTGGGGCACAAGTTGAGGCAGAAGTTGGGCTGAAAAAGTCAACTGTGAAACACCCTATTGACACAACATGTACACTATTACATACATAGAACACATTCATCAAATGCTCCCTTTTTCTTGGTCACCGCAGAGTCGCTCGAGTCCCCAGCAAGCTAGCAAATATATATTAGCCCTGAAGGTTCAAATACTAACGCGCACAATTTTTCTTCTGGTTGCCCGCAATATCATGTTTGTTGGTTGTCGGACTCCTCCTCTACATCCTGGACAACTGATATTGCTAGCTAGTCAAGGACTTCTGCGGCCAGAGAAATCTTGCTAAATTAATTGAAGGTGGCAGCCTTGCAACATCTACTGTATTGTGGCTTTGTTGTGGCCACTGGCAGCCGCTTGGAGGCTAAAAGGCTGTTCAACTTTAAAGAAAAGAAAAACAGGAATGTACAGGACACAAAGATGGCAAAGGGGTATTTTCGGACAAGGACCGACATTTTTGGTGTTAACGCCGATGGGCAGATTCGTTGCGTGAGTTCGAAGAAACTATGTGGAATGCAGAAGTCGATAAAAAGAATACCATCCATCCACGCTCAAGGACCTTCATCCGAGTCCACCGCAAACGTCACCATCCGCTCCCTCGCCGTCCCCACCAACTCAAACACTTCGCTGCTGGCTGAAGTCCGACTCCTGCCGTTGCAGTGCATTCACTGCGTCGAACCCGGCCTGCGTTAAAGGGCTGTTCGTCCGCTCCATGTCAAACTCAAGTGGTGACGCCGACCGCACTATCGCGGCGGGGTCTTCTCCCTCATCCGGTCCGTCCGGCTCTTCAAACTGCTGCTCCTCGGGCGGCTGTGTCCAAATACGCACTCCACCGTCGTGGCTGCCCGTCGCGAACATGAACGAGTCCTCTGCGGTGTGGTTCCATGCAATACACGTCAAGTCGCCAGACTGTTGAGCAGCGCGGATATACTGCAGCAACGTCCCACTCTCCTTGTCCCAGATGTGAATGTCTCCAGCTGCACATCCCAGTGACACGTCAGCCCACGACACGAGACGGGGGGGAAAGAACGCACCTTTCCCGGCACATAACACCAGTTCGTCGTTCTTCCCACCGAAATAGCTAGGCCCAGCAAACTCGATGGCGTGCTTGGGCATATACGTGTGTCTGTATAGAGCTGATCAGGTGGCGAGGTGTAAACGGAGTGGTGCCAAAAACCTCAGTGAGAGTCGCGCGACGAGGAGGGCGGCGTTTTCCCGGTCTTTAAGCAATTCCATTCTCCACAGTTGAGGCAGAGCCTGCACAGAACATCAACATCAGAGTCGGGGACCTAGGAGGTAACAGACCTTGTTTTCGTAACTGACAAGCGCAACAAGCCCTTGGCGCGTGTTCCGCGCCAGTGTGACATCTC
Organism: Mycena leptocephala; assembly: GCA_029378395.1. Lineage (NCBI taxonomy): Eukaryota > Fungi > Basidiomycota > Agaricomycetes > Agaricales > Mycenaceae > Mycena > Mycena leptocephala. The sequence continues at coordinate 24,478 of JARJLF010000342.1, forward strand.
GCACATCGTTCAGCACAGGCGTTTGACTGCAGATGAAAGCTGTGAAAACCCCAACACGACTAAGAGTAAACAGAACGTACTGCTCAATTTGTTTCAGTTCCATGTTGTAAACTATCGTTGGATCAGTGTCGTTATGTCGAAACAGCCAAAGACCACTTACCCACAAGACGCTTCTCGGCGGGGGATTTGCTTGGGTGAAGCCCAGTTGGCGACTCCAGCAGAGGCCCAACACCGAGAAGGCGCGTGCCATCAGGCGTGACTGCCACGTCGTGAAGCTTCATGCGTCCAAAGTCGTACTGGTCCAAGATCTGGAGGATATCTGATTAAATGAAGGGTTGGTGCCAGCAAGGCCCTTGGACGCACATTTCCGCGGAGGTCCTGGACGACACAAGGCATCAGAGAGAATGAAGGGACGAACAAAATCGGACATCTACCAATTTAGTTACGGTATTGCTCTCGACGGACAAGAACACTATAATGCTCATCAGTAGCAACCAAAAAAAACTGCGAAGAGCATACCTTGACTGCCAGGGAGCCATGTAATGGATTCGACATTCGTTTGACGGTCAATGGTCTTCTGGCAGACTCTATCCTGTGCGGTCGGGGAATGAAGAAAAGATCAGAAATGTGTTTGCAGCTAAATAACACGACAAATAGATGTCTTTGTCCTCCAACCCACCTCCGTCCAGACCTTCATGCCTCTGAGCAGCTTGGTTAACAGCATATTCCCCGTATCAGACCTGGACGATGGTCAGAGGGGTTGGCAAAAGTGCGGAGTAGCACACCAAGCAACTTGGCCGACAAAACCTTGCGCGTGGGCAAGCACGCGGTGCAAAAAGAGCGACCGCTGTCATTGTGAAGGTTATGTCAGCTATACGGCAGCCGGGAGGAAGACTGCACGCACCCCTTCGATCCGCCAGATGACCGATGTGCGGTCCCAACTATCAGAAACGCATCAACAGCAAGGTTTACACAAAACGGTGGGACCCTCGCCTCGATGTTGCCAGGAATTTTCCGTCTGGAGAGAACTGCAAATGCCTAACAAGTGCCTGGTGTGCCTCGAGTGCCCCGGTGGCCTCTAGCTTGAGGAGTTTCGGTCGCAAGTTCATGATATGCGAGCACGTTAAGATGGCCTTGACGGGTTCATCTGCCAGAGTTCGCTTCCGCACGCGCGCGCGCTCACCGTCCATCGATGAAGAGGTCCGTTGGCGATGTGGCGCGGCCATGGAGCGCATACGGATGGTGTAAGGAATGGTTTACCTATTTTACTCATACTCTTCTCGCTACAAGTCATGTGCTCATGTTTATGTAATATGATCACATCTTATCTTTAACCACATTGCCTCATGTCAGCGACAGCGCTTAGGTCAGCCTGACTGCGACGTAGCCCAATGTGGCCACAGTCCCAGCGCGGGTGTTGAGGGGAAAGATGTCACTGCATTGAATAGCGAGTGACCATCTGCCAAGAACCCATGCAAGTTGAACCAGAACCCGGACCATGGGAATGGTGTGCAGTCGATGCAGCAATAACCCGGTCTAACCGGGTTATTCCGGGTTGCTGTTCTGTGTTGCTTGCAGCGAGAATTCGTAGGCAACGAGTGTCCAATACTGATATAGTGTACTCGGACACACACAACTCTAGTCCACTAGCAGTGTTCCATGTTGGCGGTTGGTTGTGGGTACACTGCTCTATGACCATGCAGACCTCCGCCGGGTTACCGGCCAGAGTCTGCCTTGCTAATCCACATGGAGGCAAGTGTCTCGACATGTGGATGCAAGTTTGGTGAAAGCAGTTTCCGACAGCGAACCGCTTGGGCCCGAAGGCTGCGGCAACCAGGGATAGATGGAGAGAGTTGAGTATAGGGGCCAGGGGTCTGTCGACGACCACAACTGTGAGGAGACAGGACCCAAGGCGACGAGACAGACAGAAGCAAGATCAGCTTAAGTCACACACAAGTCAAGTCAAGGCCAAAGTAAGGCCGGAGAATAGACGAGATAGAATCTACCGTACAGGGAGATTCTACTGCTACTTATATACTGTGAATACAAAGGAGTCCGATCATATGGATATGCGTTCTCCACTGACCATCAAAGGATCGAGATGTCAGTTGCAAGGGGTGTGGTTGAAATACGATTGGGTTGAAATGCGATCGTGTTTGAAATACGATCGGGGTTGAAATACGATCGTGGGCGAAAGATGATCATGGTTGCAATATGATCGGTAGGAGTTCAAGTGAGGAGCCAGAGCGATCATGATTGAGTATAGGGTTCGGTGCTCCTGACACTGAGGAGTCCAGGGACTAGTGGCAGTTGGACACATAGGAGTAGGCCAGGGGATAGACACCTGTCCACGGAGAGGGGTCGTGAGGACGAGTCGTTTCGAGTCCTAGGGGTTAAGAATAACCCTGGTGATGATATGTAGTTTGATAGGAGGTTGAGGAGCGACCAGGCAACAGTGTCGCTCCGAATATCCTCGATCATTGGTGGTTTGATCTGAAACCCGGGGGTTCTAATAACCCGGGGATGTGTTTGAGCCGCAATGAGCGGTGCGAATTGCGCGAACGAAAGGGTCCAAGAAATGCCAAATCATGACACCTCAGAGCCCATTCAAGCCTACAAGTAGCCTTACTCGTCGAGACTCTCCGAGAAGAGGCACCGGGCATTGGGCGACTCTCCGTATAAACTCACACCATTCAAGCCTTGCACTAAACTACCTTTTAGTGCTCATATCGTGCTATCTCGCCCTCTACTGGAAATATCCGTAGAGTGCTCAAGCACATCCGCAATACCGTGGAAACCCTCTCCCGATACCTTTTATCTAGACTATAAACCATCGGAATTGGCTTGTCGCCAGCAGGCAACCACTTTATAATCCTTATCTCCCCGCCAGGGCATGCGTACGATGAATCCCCTTCTGTAGACTCAAACAAGTCTTACAAAGTGGACAAACTGGGAAACGTTGTTACCTCCTGGCCGGATACACTTCACAGGATTTCATCATGGCAGACCGATATCTCAGCTCACTATGGTCTCAATACACTATTTCACCCGATCCCTTATCGGGAATGCAGTCCATTCGCGAAACCTGCATGGCACTCACCAGGCAGGCTTTGCACCCTTTGCATATCATTCCTGCTGGCTGCGGGTTCATTCTACACTCAAGTCTTGCTAAGCCGCTAGCAGGCATCGCTCCCATTCTGGATCATTTGCTCCGCTGTGCTGCCAAATACCACGGAGTGAGGAAGACTTCATATATTCGCCCTACAAACATACAAATTCTATGCGGTACTACTGCGTGCGGTCTCGACGCGACACATTGTCAAATCGTGGTTACCTGGGTGTTCTTCATGGATGAGCTTGTGACCGCCATGGACGAGCTCGAACAGCTATGCAAAGGAGACCCCTTCTCCCGTGCACATCCCGAGCGGCCTTCACGGATCCCGCACATTGTTGCATCACTCAGCCCCTTGCTTCGCACAACGCTTCCTCCATCTGTCTTCGAGTTTTTCGGCATTTGCATAGTGGACGAAGCACAGAAAACAGTGAGCAAAATACTCCTGCATTCAGAATCGACGCGCACGCCGGTCATACACACTGAGGCTGGGGGGCAGAAAAGACGTGCATTAGCTGAATCTGATACATGTCGTAATGCCAAGGCACTCACTGCAGCGGGAACTTTGAAAGCAGACATTGCGCCGCTTGCCCGATCCGGCCTCACTCCCGTCTTTCATGCAAATCTGCATACCCGTCTGCACGGATATCCGGCTGTATGGCACGCAGGTGGAGGTGTCAAAGGATACGGAATGTCCGACCCTGAGACACTCCAGCATGGATCGAGTGCCTGCTCCGTTCCTGGTAAGGCATCTGCGGCCGAGCTAGAGGAGCTTAAAATAACAGCACCTATCATGGATCAGCAGTGGCCGCACAAGACCATCGCGGACGTACTCACCTCAGACGGAACACTCGAGGCAATCAATTTGGAGCGCTCGATCTTGAGTGCTCAACAGATAGCTGACGACACGTGCGCACTTGAGCTTGGGGGGCCGCAAGCAAACTGCGAGATACTTCAGCAAGCAGCGGATCTAGAAGCTACGGGCCTTAGCGCGGACGGACACACTTCGGAAATCTTGCACGTAGGCTCAATCCAATCCTCTTTTCCTGCATCTGCGTGCGAGCTTCAGGAGCTGAAGAACATGGTGAATCAGCAATCTAAAGGCATATACATGGAGCAAGCACCTACCTCGGAAAGCTCCGTAAACGCGAGCGGCAGTCCTTCTTGTCCCATCCCTTCTACTCGACTTGCAGCGAGCGCGAGCTGTCTTCTCGCGCTCGGTTCCAGCGTGCCAGACATCCACCGTACACCTCCTGCTCCAGCCCTCGTGAGGAACGAGGACGCCGTCAAGCTTGGGGGACTGAAAGAAAGCCTGGTTGCTGCGAATCAGGAGGCCATAACTACGCGTGCGGAAATACACACCTCACAACTGCTCGGTGATGCACACCCTCCTCCTTCTCCTGTGCCCCCCGCTCCTGCTCTCGTCGTGGTCGAGCTTGGGGGGCAAAGACTATTTGCGCCCAATCAGCAAAGCACAGCTGCAGAGCATTTGGATCCACGTACCTGCAGTCCAGTCCATGCCCCTGGCGCACCTACTCCCGCTCCCGCGCTCGTCTTCGACGAGCATCTGGTCGAGCTTGGAGGGCGAAGCGAGAATCTATTCGCACTGGATAAGCCACGCACAGACGCGAAGCCCTCGGATTCACTCACCGACAGTGAAACCCGTCCGCGTGTCGCTCCTTTGGCCACGCTACCTCTTACTCCTCCGGTATACACCACTGCAATTTCTTTGGACACGGATTTCACGTTCGTTAGCGCGATAGTACGGACATTCTGCATCTCGAACCTCGGACACTCCCTGGTCGGCGTTGTCGCACCGGACACGGAATGGGAGCGGGAAGGGATCGGCACCCGCTGCTCGATTTGATCTCGCAGGCGCAGGTGCGCGTTGACGCACTTGGATCCTCTTTTTTGGATTCAAAATCAATATTTCCGTGGATTTTCAAGACCTACCTGGAGTATTCACCCGGTCGCACACGGCATAGGCAACTAGAACTCGTAGGGGGCTTGATTTAGAGCGTCGCGAGACACCATATACCAATTATGCGAATTTTATTCATCATTTTCCGCTTTTCTGTCAAATTCTTAGTTTCTACTTCAAGCTTCGAGACCTCGGAGCTCCTTACCTTGCTGGAACACGCGGCCTCCAAGCTCAGGACACTAGGCGCTTCTCACGGCTAGCTGTGTGAAGGCCATGCTCGGACTCGCATCCCGACTCTGCCGCTTTGGGATACTGCGCTGTACAAGATTGCGCTGAATCCAGAGCGGCTGAACACTCTGGATACAGCGCGGGGGGCGAGGACCTTGATGCCCAGCCATGTGTTCCGCTGGCCACGAGTTTAGAATGCACCGAGCCGTGATGGGAGGAGAGCAGAAGAAGATGTTTGGCAGCGGCTCCATCAAAGGCCAAACAACCGCTGGCTTCCTCTTTCGGTCATCGCTCAGGCGGCTCAATTATTTTTCTTTTCTTTCTTTTCTCGTTCCCTGAATTCCCGATGCTCGTGCACGTTTCCTCGAACATTTTCGCGCTTGTCAAGTGCCCGTGGATTTTTCCGGATGAAGATCCACTAGGTTTACTATCCAACACTTGATCCAACAAGGCAGCATGGCACTCCAACCTCGCAGAACACTCGACTCGGAGTGTCCCGAGACATCATATACCAAATTAGTATTCTCAGTCTACGACTTCCCACCTCTCTGGTATACATGAGCAAGATAAGCCATAGGAACATCCTCTGTGCACGCCAGATCGGCGGCTTTTGACCCAGGTCGCTGCTCATCGATGGCAGGACATATTCGATGCCATTAGACCATCACAGCACCGAACAGCGTCGCCTTCGTTCTATTCTCTCGAATTCTTGGTCCCACTAGTCCTCAATTCCCTACCTCGAAAAGTCGTCGATGGAACGCGAAGGAATTTGGGCTGGGCTGAAAGATAATTTACTGGTATGATGGGGCGCTTCAAATTTCGTACGTTTTAAATCCGCGTTCGTCGGATGGGTGCTGGTTCCGTGCCCCAGGTTTTGCTACCAACATTTCTTTGCCCTCTTGAATTCCGCAATTCGGGATTGCACTGTATTTTCAAGACGCAAGAAGTCATGACTCGGAGCAGATTTGTGTGTCGTGTCAACGTCCCTTTTCACTACGTCCCTTTTTACTGCGGTTCCTTGTGCGTCGCAACATTGATAGAACAAAGACGTTGCACTGCTCGGGCTGTAGGGTCAAAGTCCGTATTCCGGAATATTCGTGTGGCTGCACCCGATGAATTCAGAGACATGGTGACGCCTACAAGCGTGAAGCCTCAACGGGGGCATCTATCATTCGCGATTGTCCCCGCGAGGGCGTATTCATGGGCGGCCAACGTGCGGATGTCGCACTGCAAGACGCGAAACCTCAGAAATCCTCGAAAATCTCGCCAGCTCCTCTGCGTCCTTACTGCTCCTCGCTTTGAGGATCCAAGTGGTGCTTCTAGCAGAGCATTTGCGCTGTGCCGACCTCCGTTGAGGTTCCTTCCGAGAACAGTGCGCTCAGCGCTTGGCACCTCAATCTCGCAGGCAGCCCGATTCAGAACGAGTCAGAGGCCAATATACCAATTTCTCACCGCTCTTTGAGGCGTTTGAAGCGCGTCTTCAGGTACGAAGCCTCAACGGGGGCATGATCACGATTGCCCCCATGAGGCGCGCCCACTCGGATTTTCTATTTCTATTCCATTGTTAACTCCTCCTGCGAGTAATTTCGATCGCACGAAATTCACAATTCCCATTGGACAGCTTGGACACTGATTCTACCGTGTCGCTGTCAATCTCCACAGACACCTCTCTGGCTATCCGCCCTATAGTCAAAATCACGCCCCTTTTGTACAAGTCAGCTTTCCGGTCTGCACGGATTTCGTCTGACCTGGAGCTGATGGAATTGTCGATGCATATGGATTTCGGTGCATAGACACTCCAGTACATTATTGCTGTCGCATCCCTTCCCTTAGGCGCTCGGAGCTTTCTCTGTTCGAGTGAAACTCAGCTTGCTAGTTCTCATGGAACGTCTACGAGAACTACAGGTTGATAGCATAATCAAAGGGTACGGAATGTCCGGCTCTGAGACATGCTTCTCTGAACTCGGTTCTTGTTTTCCCCACCACGGCCCATTCCCTCTGGATGCTTGTGCTCGCTTTTTCCATCGCTCAGCCTTATAATTTATTCTGGGGGGCTAGAGAATTTCTAGATGGGTTCCGAAACCAGCCACTCTCACTTGGACGCATCTAGCAGCTACTTTTGTGGGGGGCACTAGGGTATGGTATAGGGAGCGTAGCGACTGGCACGGAGTGGATTCAGAGAGGGATTGGAATGCAGAGGAAGGGTTCTCGGAGAGGGAATGGAGTCGACGCAGATGGATTGGAGCTACCACCGAAGGGGTATTGTAGAGGAAGCGGAGCCTCGATGGATTGGACTCGCAGACAGACCAGAGTCGGAATGGAGATCGGTCGAGGAAGGAAAGCAGTGCAAAATTTTTTCTTGCATTTTTCTTTGTCACTTTGATTTTTCCCGCCTTTCCCTCCCTTCTCACATCTAGTCTTCTTGCAGCTGAAGAGTGGGGGGCTCTGTAAGGAATGGTTTACCTATTTTACTCATACTCTTCTCGCTACAAGTCATGTGCTCATGTTTATGTAATATGATCACATCTTATCTTTAACCACGTTGCCTCAGAGCCCATTCAAGCCTACAAGTAGCCTTACTCGTCGAGACTCTCCGAGAAGAGGCACCGGGCATTGGGCGACTCTCCGTATAAACTCACACCATTCAAGCCTTGCACTAAACTACCTTTTAGTGCTCATATCGTGCTATCTCGCCCTCTACTGGAAATATCCGTAGAGTGCTCAAGCACATCCGCAATACCGTGGAAACCCTCTCCCGATACCTTTTATCTAGACTATAAACCATCGGAATCGGCTTGTCGCCAGCAGGCGACCACTTTATAATCCTTATCTCCCCACCAGGGCATGTGTACAACAAATCCCCTTCTGTAGACTCAAACAAGTCTTACAGATGGTCTGCATCGCATTCTTCCAAAGCAGCTTGCCCTTTGTGGGGCCGGTTGTACCAACCTCACTTCCTGTAGTGGGAACAGTGGGGTTGTCGAGAGCAGCAGGTTCCGAAGGTGGTGAAGAGGTTTCGGGAACACCGGCCAAATGAGCGACGCTAGTGATCGCCGACGTGTCGCGGGAGTGACTGTTCAACACAGGAAGTATGTTTGCTTCCAAGTCATCGTTCTTCTCAGAGTCACTGCTCTGTGCCGAGAGCAGGTTGACAGTTTTGGAGGAGAAGCGAGCCACCGCTTTCCTGGCTATGCGAAGGCGTCGTTTAAAGCCTCGCCAGATTCTCCTAATCCTGTTTATTCCTGGTAGTATAAGAAACTGCCGTTTATACTCCAGGAGCACATCCACAAGCCATTTTTTCCCGTCATACCGGAGGAAAATGTAACGCTCCGAGGCAAAATATGCTGACACTGCTGCGAGACCAAAAGAGGTGAAGATGGTGAAGATGGTGGTGATGGTGGACGTGACAATGTTCTGCGGGAGTATAATCAATACAACGTTATATTCGAGGATGTGTAACTGACCTGCTGAGAAGCAAATGTAAATAGGCAGAGACCTACAGAGAAACATGCGATGGATATGACGAGGAAGACCAGTGGTGTTCCCTTGATCCAAATAAGAACCCACCGAGGTACACAGCTTCCCAGGGGACGGCTGGGAATAATATGATCAAGATCCCAAGACATCAAAGGGAATTTGCGTACTACATCGCTTGTTTCCAGGTCACCCCCAGCAAACTGTTGACCGCCGCAGCGATGCTGAAAACAAGAGAAGCAAACCAGAAAGAGTTGACCGAGTCTTTGGTGGGGGTCCCAGTCAAATTGACAGAGAATTGAAGGGTTGTGGCTGTGACAGCCGAGAAGAAGGTCGCGACAGTCGACAGGTTAAGTCTGGCCATCAAAATCAAACTATGTCAAGAAAGTGTATGGCCCCGCTCACTGGGGGAGATATCAGCATTAGAGGAAGAGGGAGGTGATTTGGTTGTTTACCAGGTTATCTGTCCTGTATTTTTGTCCGAATCTAATATTTGGCACACCTGTTTACTTTAAACATAATTTGGGAGGATGATATGGCGGGAAAGGGACTGACCAACTTCGATGAACATGATCAAAATTGGTGCGATACTATCAATATGTTGACCCATTCCCGTTGTTAGATCGTGGACATATCTCTGGATGGCTGGGTAACCGAATTGGCCTGGGATAATAGCGTTAACCATGTACACCGACTACAAAAGTTATTTATTACCTCGGTAGGCCTGCAAGCACGATGACCAATACTACTGTATAGTCCAGATGCTATCTTTTGCCCTCATTAACGGCTCACTCTGAGATCACCCTCAAATGAAGTGATGGAAGCACTCATCACTTCATCTGTAAACTCAGGAAACTCATTCAAGCAACGACCAAAGGCTGCAATGTTATCGGCCAATGCTTCGAATTGTTCCAGGAACTGTTCCTGCAGCACATTCATAAGTATCGTGCAATGGTTGCAATATGAAGATATACTCACCACGTCAAAGCTTTCATCCTTTGCGTCCAGGACATTCTTACGGGGTGCATGTGATATCTTTCGCGAAAACAGATCTGCAGCATTTTCGCGGTACAGAAAGAGAATCTGCGCAATTCGCTCCCGGGGAAGGAACGCAGACGATAAAATCACAACCGATGACCCGAGGTGCCTTGTTGCATTTCCGAAGTATTGCAGCTTTGTAAAGGTTAGCCAGTAGCGGGTAGAATAGTCGCGCTCACTTGTTTATCGAGGTTGTCAATCTGTCTCTGAAAGTTGTGGAATGTCTCGGCCCCGACGGTTTGTCGATGTTCGTCGACGGTTGCTATAGAATAACCTTAAGCAAGAGCAAGGCGCAATGGAATCAAACCGGAAGTCAGTACTTACGAACGTCTTTAACGTCTTCAAAACTAGGTTGCTGATTTGTGTCTGATCCCATAGACTGTTAGCGCTCAATCAAGGAATATTTGCATAGCTGGCACACTCAGATCACCGCTTCCCGAATGCTGAAGCAGCAGTTCGACTAGGTGGAGAATAGCTTCTCATTGAGTCAGTGGCAACCCAGAACCATCGTGCTTTTCGATGTTTTTTGACATCTGAATAAAAAGGGTCAAAATGAGTAAAACAAGTTCTGAAAACTGCGAGCCTTTTGTGCAGATGCTCAACGGTTTTCCCAGTAATAGGTAAAGTCGTGCATCAGGATGAGACGTGTCGTTCAGAGCTTTATCGCGCAAACTGTGGGGTAACGCACGTAGGCGCTTGATAAAGTGACAGTTGGCATGGTACACGAGGACTCGAGAAAGAGACCCTCATGAATTTTAGCGCCAAGCTACGAGAGACGTCAAGGTTGACCGGTTGACCATTATCCGACTGGAGTCGAAGTCGACAGTGAGCGCAAACACCTTGGAGGGATGATAAGTATTAGTCTGGTGACAGGTGTTTGGAGATCGCAGTTATTATATAAACATCGGAGTTTGAATTTGCCCCAAGGCTCTGCAGCACTTCCAACACCCTCCCCATGAAAATTTTGGAGGCAAAATGAGTTGAATTTGCATTTCAAAGACATCTGGCTGTTCACAATGGGTGATTTTGTCCATGTGGAAGCTGGAACGAGAAGGCTGCTCGGTAAGCAGCCGAACCATCAAAACTCGGCATCTTTGTTCTTGATGTTTTGTCGCTGAGACTTCGCAGAAGACAAGACTCAATTTGAACCATGGAACTTGAATCTTACACTAAATTGTGAAAAGACCCATTCTGAAAGCCATCTTGAGATCCCCAATTTTCTTGATTATTGCGAGCAAAGCGAGCAATTCTACTCTAAGTGCACGTGATGAGGGGGGAGGGCTAGGATATGCCAAGAGGTGCTTGATCGGTGGATCGTGGCCAACGTTCCCACAACCCCCCCCCCCCCCCCAGAAAAGGATATTGTTTGGTCCTGGCAAATAACGGCGATCATAGCGGCATCTCCACATCAATCGTGTCTCCTGCTACGCGCGCATCAGCGCGCACCCGCGTCCGCCCCCTGCGCTCACAACCGCGCCCAACCATCGCTTTTCGCGTCGTTCACGCGCTAAACCCTGCAATCAGTATGCAGTGTTAAGTCCGTCCATACTGTACATCCACAACCTGCAAATAATGCTCTTCTTGGTTTACAGCATAAATTTGTGTACTTAAATACATTCATTGTAAGCTATGAACACAATCTATGCCGATCATAGGGGAGTATGCGCGTCGGCACTGAATTTGCTTCTGTGAGGGAGCCGAGCAGCCAAATCGCGCCGAGCGGCCGCGAAATGATCAGCGCTTACAGATCTCTCGCTCGCGTGGCCATATCAAAGGACAGGATCTTCTGATCACTCACCTCTTGGGATATGCAGCGCCGTGTATTTGCAGAGGTTGACGGGTCCTTGGGGGAAAGAAGGGTCTCAAACTCGTTCAATTCTTGGTCAATCGCGATGGGATTAGCACCAAAAGATGCGCTTTCATGGCGCGGTTCGATTGATACCGGATTTGGGCCCAACAACGAAGAGGAAAAATTGTGGAAGAAAAGGAGAAATGTAAGCGTGATTACGCCTCTGTCTTCTTCGCGAGCATTTTGCGCTTTCAGCGGATCCCCAGTATAATAACATCGATCTCTGATCAGGGATCACGGGTAATTGACAGACTACAACAAAGCGAAGGAGCTCAAATTTTGTTGTATCGTCTCTTTATAAGAGACTAGATAAGTATCGCATCGAAGCCGTAAGAGTAACGTTTGGACCTGTCCGAATCAGGAACCTCCAAAACCCGAATCTTGGTTGTCAAAAGATCAGTCGATCACCTCTGGTACTGTACTGGAAGGCCGTTGCGTCTCCGAGATGTGTCCCCGAATTATTTTACAGTAAATCAGTCAGACTGTCATCAACTACAAACCGCGCAGCAGCCAGCTTTGCGGCAAGACCAAGGTATCTCACCAAAGTTTTCCAGAGAAACCAGTTGGAGAATACATTGCAGCACCTGCATACAATAGCCTCAAACATCTACTCAATATCGACGAGATGGCAAAATCTTTCCCAACATGTACACTATTACATAGAGCACATCCAAGCGCGCAAAGCCACAACTTGTTCACGAGCCTAGAGATGAATTTTGTAAGTTGAATGAACAAGAAAATGGCAAGAAAACACACCTCCGCACTCGACACGAATAATCACGCAAGTCTCCACAAGGGAAACCCAAAGGGCCCAAAAACTACGAGGCATCACAATTGACGACAGAGCTCAAAAGCCCGCGCCAAAGGGAGAGACCCACAGAAAAGAGAAATCGGGAACCACCCGCCTAACAGAAAACAATGCCTCAGAGTTGGTGAGACTCTGAAACGGGAACCACCCGCCGGAATCGTCGCGAGGTGGTGAGGCTCGCCCAGAATGCCTTTTGACATGTTCCATTATTTCAATGGGGCCCCGTAGAGAGTTGGCACGATACCAAATCGCCGCTCGTACTCCCCTGTACTCACGCACAGAAGAGCCGGGTTCGGCTGGGTATCGTCCGCGTCGTCCTGGGCTCGCACAGCTTGGTGCAAGGATCTCGCGATTTCTGCGATGCAGCATGTTGCCTGCTGACCATTCAGGTCCTTCCCACCTGCAGCGTGCAGCGGGTCCTCGAAGTTGTCGAGGTGTCGCTATCTGCGACGCAGCGAGTCTTGCTGCTGATCGTATCAGATCCTTCCCACCTGTAGTGGGGTATCCCGCCTGTAGCGGGTCCTCGAATTTGTCGAGGTGTCGCTATCTGCGATGCAGCGATTTGCTGCCGACCATATCAGGTCTTTCCCGCCTGTAGCGGGGGTCGTGTATACAACGACGGAGCCGTTCTGGCTGTCACGATTGCTCGTGGTCTGTGATCCAGGTGGCGTCACAGGAGGTGCCTCAGAAGAGGGCTTTCATCCCGCAAAGGCGGGGAATCGGAGGGCGCAGTCCGAGGTGAGCGTTCGAGTTGAAAGAAGCTGACTCACCAACCAAAGTTTGATCCTTTTATACCCGCCAGCACTGCCACTGATTGCACTCCAAGTTACACCTGAAATATTCAAGCAATATTCAACTTACTTTCGAGTGCCTCCACACAGGTCAACAGCATGCCTGTTTTCCAAGTTCGTTCAGGATCCCCCAAAAAACCGTCCACGGCAGCGCGGCGTGAGATATTTCTGACCTGGTTCGAGAAACCGCGGAAGTAATGATCAAACTGAGTCTTTGGTGGAAGAATATTGCAGAAGAAGCTTAAGGAAGTTGGTGCACGTCCTGTTATGCTAGATGTGATGGCGATGACGTACTCGACTTGTTTAACTTGGCCTCGCGACGCGACTCGACCCCCCACCCGACGACGGCGACGACCACGCCTATCGGCGCCCCAGATTACGCCTATCGGCGGGTCACCCCACGCCTATCGGCGCGATGACAGCGCGATGACGACGCCCGCCTCGCCTACGGCTCGCATCGTGCGGGCCCGCTGGGCCCTGATCGCGGCCCTCGCTTGTGCTCGGGCGCGCACTCGTCGGCTCGGCCTCCTGGTGCGCAGCGCTCGGGTCCAAAAGGTGACCCTAATACAGAGCCTCCTCGTGGGTTGACAGGCTCCCACCATTTTTTCCGCTGGCGCGAAAAAATGGTGGGACACTCCTTCTCGATACAGAGGTCTCGGGGGTTACTTCGCTCCCGAATCGGGGATTCCAACCCCCGAGACGCGCACTAGTCACCGGTTGGAATACCGCATATAGCTGTCTTGCCAACGACGGCGGAGGCCGTTGTAAACACACTAAAACTACCCATCGCGGCCAAAAATGGCAAGAACACGGTCGGATTCGATATTCATAAATATCGGACACGCTGCCGTTGCATGTAGCCCTCTCGTCTGAGCATTGTAGAATTTTGAATAGCTGTGGACGCACCGGTGAATATCGTAAGAGCGGGTTCGATTTAATTGAGATCAGCCGGTGGCTTGAAAGAGGCGTCTCAAGCCGAAATTGAACCTTGCTGGAACCGATTCAATCCCGACATTTTCCTGAGAAGATTGCCTGTAATGTTGGAAATAAATGGATCTCGAAATAGGGGGAGTAAACTCTGTTGCGCCTGTTCAGTCGCTTGATTTACATGAGCCCGAACATCGTCCATGGCCATAACCGTGGTTTCCTGTGTGTTATTTTAAGCAACGAGAAAGACGTGCCGCATCTGAGCGCTAGCGGGCAATTCTGGGGCGCTATTCACGGGAGTAAAGACATCAGTTTTAAATGAGAACGTCGCAATCGGTTTTGAACGGAACGTCGCTACTGTCACAAGCTTAACTCAACGATGAACCGCTCACCCTTCTCCGTCAATGTGTTGCCACAACGCAAGAGTTGAGAGTGAGTTGAGCGTCGGTGGGTTGACGGTTTGACCTTCGAGAAATTCAAGGTTTCTTGTTGAATTAAATTTGTCTGCTCAGCCGGAACTCTTCAGATGATAACGGAAGCGCGCCAGGATATAATTATCCTACCTACCTTCAGGTTCCACAGTCTTCCAACTTGAATTGAATGAACCAGGTTGAACCTCGAGGATCCAAATGAACTTTCGCATCCAGGAACGAGCGACTGTGGTTTCATTTGGGTTTCATCGACTATATGTAGCACGCCTGTGAAGACAGTATATATAGATGCTGTGCATGCATCGAAACAGGACCATAAGAGATTGCTGTTGCTGTTGAACATGGTTGAACACTTCCGAGTCACGTCATTGCTGCGCCAGCACCGCCACTGATTTAGTGCAGTGCCTTATATGTGCAGCATCTTGAGGTGAGACAGTCACCTTATGGCTTCTAACACTCCTCCTGAGGCCATTACTCTGCATTTTCAGAACGTTGTTCGCGTCGCAGGGGAAACAATCGCAGGGCGCGTCGACTTGAACGTCGCATTAGCTCAAGAGCATCGTATCGAGCAACTACGAATTAAATTCCGAGGGTCTATCACAACGTGTGTTTGATACTGGAGTCCCTGAATCCCGACAAGTCTAATCGAATTCCAGACGAATCACGACACAGAACGGGCAAACCAGGGTCACTCATAGACAAACCATCCCTGTGAGTATACCTTCATCTGTTCGCAAAAGCGACTGACTGAGATCTTGATCTCTCAGCTAGTTCGTTCAAATCAATCTCTTTGGACTCAAGGGAGCGCGTTCCCTGAGGCGGGATCTCATGTAATTTCGTTCGCCTTTCAATTCCAGTTGCCGGAGAACTTGCCGCCGTCCTTCCATTGCGATGCACATTCCCGCGGTGGTGCAATCAGCTATTCCCTCGAGGTCGTGGGCGATAGACCCGGTATTTTTCGAACGAACCGCCGCATCCGTAGAGTCTTCTCGGTTGTGCCCGCGGCCTCTCAAAATCAGTTACTATACAAAGAATCCTTGCGGCAGGGTTGGATCGGCGCTTGGAAGGACATCAAGCAGGCAGAACAATTGCGACAAGGAATTTGGGGCGAATATTCCCGTGCACATGTAACGGTGTGTCCTCTATTCCCTACCTTGAGAACCGAATTTAATTATTTGTTTCAGCTCTCGATTCCCGACTTACCCTCGTTCCCTATCGCCACCCCAATTCCGTACAGTTTTCACGTCGTAACAGAGACTAAGACGCTCGATCGAACTGACCGTCCAGAAGACAAGAATGGAAAACCGCTGTTCCCCGCACCGCCTACTCAATCCACAAACTTGAAGCTGGTTCTGCGCCGCAGGACAACGGTCCGCGTTCGTAACCGGTATCGACACATAGACGATTCCTTCGACCTTCAAGGAATTCGAAGTTTCGCGAATGCCCAGCCGGCAAAGGTTGAGGCGGTCGTCGATGAGCCAGAATGGGTTCCGAGGGACGACAAAAATCGTGGGTTTTGGCGACGCACCGTTCACTTCAACTCCACGCTGGCTTTTCCTTATGCGCCGACATTCAGTACCGAAACCCTTGACTGGCTGGTAATGACTCACCCTTTTCTCGCCGAGCACGACTGACATTTTAATAGTACACATTACACTTTGTCGTGCCGTTTCCGGGTTTAGGTAACGACCTCAAACTGGAGCTACCGATCCATCTCGGTCCTGGGTCTGCATGTCCCCCTCCCCCAATTGGGGCTGCTGGGACATCGAGCATTACTTACGCTGACGTTCTTCCCGCTGGACCACCTCCCATGATTGACTTGCCTCCGTACGTGTCCACACCTTCTGAAATATCACAGCTGAGTTTGAGCAACATACAGTTCATATTGGGCCGGCGAAGAGCACGACTGGGATGAGAAGAGCTGAGCCCAAGTATTTGCATCAGTTTAAAGGACTGTTAGTCTGTATGTTAACTGTCGGGTCTCTCTAACTGCACGTATATATTCCTCATGCTTCCACCGCTTCATCGATCAGCGTCAGCCACCAGCTCCATCGTTTGACAGCGAGTAGCATTTCTTGGAAGACAGTCTTTTGGCCACCTTTCTTAAGCGTGTTAAGTATGTTATTCCACATGGCACATGTAATACATAAGTCGATAAAATCATCCACTCAACCCTCATCTGAATCCCCCGCAAAGGCCACCATCCGTTCCCTGGCCGTCCCGAATGACACCGACGCTTCGCTCGTTGACATTGATTCCTGCCGCCGTGGTGTATCCGTGTGCATTGACTCCTGCCGCCGCAGTGCATCCACCGCGTCGAACTCAGCCTGCGTTAAAGGGCTGTCCGTCCGCTCCATGTCGAACTCAAGCGGCGACGCGGACCGCACTATCTCGGCGGGGTCTTCTGCCTCGTCCGGTCCGTCCGGTCCGTCCGGCTCTTCAAACTGCTGCTCCTCGGGCGGCTGTGTCCAGATACGCACTCCACCGTCGTGGCTGCCCGTCGCGAACATGAACGGGTCCTCCGCGGCGTGGTTCCATGCGATACACGTCAAGTCGCCAGACTGTTGAGCAGCGCGGATATACCGCAGCAACGTCCCACTCTCCTGGTCCCAGATGTGGATGTCTCCAGCTGCACATCCCAGCGACGCGTCAGCCCACAATACGAGACGGGGGGAAAATAACGCACCTTTCCCAGCACATAACACCAGTTCGTCGTTCTTCCCCCCGAAATAGCTAGGTCCAGCAAACTCGACGGCGTGCTTAGGCATATACGTGTGTCTGTATAGAGCTGATCAGGTGGCGAGGTGTAAACGGAACGGTGCCAAAAACCTCAGTGTGAGTCGCGCGACGAAGAGGGCGGCGTTTTCTCGGTCTTTGAGCAGCTCCATTCTCCAGAGTTGAGGGGGAGCCTGCACAGAACGTCAACGTCAGAGTCGGGGATCTAGGAGGTAACAGACCTTGTTTTCGTAGCTGACAAGCGCAACAAGCCCTTGGCGCGTGTTCCGCGCCAGTGTGACATCTCGCACATCGTTCAGCACAGGCGTTTGACTGCAGATGAAAGCTGTGAAAACCCCAACACGACTAAGAGTAAACAGAACGTACTGCTCAATTTGTTTCAGTTCCATGTTGTAAACTATCGTTGGATCAGTGTCGTTATGTCGAAACAGCCAAAGACCACTTACCCACAAGACGCTTCTCGGCGGGGGATTTGCTTGGATGAAGCCCAGTTGGCGACTCCAGCAGAGGCCCAACACCGAGAAGTCGCGTGCCATCAGGCGTGACCGCCACGTCGTGAAGCTTCATGCGTCCAAAGTCGTACTGGTCCAAGATCTGGAGGATATCTGATTAAATGAAGGGCTGGCGCCAGCAAGGCCTTGAACGCACATTTCCGCGGAGGTCCTGGACGACACAAGGCATCAGAGAGAATGAAGGGACGAACAAAATCGGATATCTACCAATTTAGTTACGGTATTGCCCTCGACGGACAAGAACGCTGGAACGCTCGTCAGTGGCAACCAAAAAAACCGCGAAGAGCATACCTTGACTGCCAGGGAACCATGTAATGGATTCGACATTCGTTTGACGGTCGATGGTCTTCTGGCAGACTCCATCCTGTGCGGTCGGGAAATGAAGAAAAGAGGATCAGAAATGTGTTTGCAGCTAAATAACACGACGAATAGATGTCTTTGTCCTCCAACCCACCTCCGTCCAGACCTTCATGCCTCTGATCAGCTTGGTTAACAACATATTCCCCGTATCGGACCTGAACGGTGGTCAGAGGGGTTGGCGAAAGTGCGGAGTAACACACCAAGCAACTTGGCCGACGAAACCTTGCGCGTGGGCAAGCACGCGGTGCGAAAAGAGCGACCGCTGTCATTGTAAAGGTTATGTCAGCTATGCGATAGTCGGGGGCAAGACTGCACGCACCCCTTCGATCCGCCAGATGACCGATGTGCGGTCCCAACTATCGGAAACGCATCAACAGCAAGGTTTACACAAAACGGTGGGACCCTCACCTCGATGTCGCCAGGAATTTTCCGTCCGGAGAGAACTGCAAATGCCTAACAAGCGCCTGGTGTGCCTCGAGTGCCCCGGTGGCCTCTAGCTTAAGGAGTTTCGGTCGCAAGGTCGTGATACGCGAGCGCGTTAAGATGGCCTTGACGGGTTCATCCGCCAGAATTCGCTTCCGGTCACCAAGGCTCGTAGTGAGTGTCGACGAAGAAGTCCGCTGGCGATGCGGCGTACGCGGGCCGAACGGCGATGCCGCCACAGTGCGCATTTTGACGGTCTGCATCGCGTTTTTCCAGAGTAACCTGCCCTTTGATGGGCCCGGCGTCTTGGGTGTTCCAGGCTCACTCGCCGCGGTGGCCAAAGTGGGACTATCAGCGGCAGGAGGAAGCTCCGGAGAGGGCGAAGAGGTTTCGGGAACACCGGCCAAATGAGCGACGCTAGTCATCGCTGACGTGTCGCGGGAGTGACCGTTCGACACAGGAAGTATGTTTCCTTCCAAGTCATCGCTTTTCTCAGAGTCGCTGCTCTGTGCCGAGAGCAGGTTGACAGTTTTGGAGGAGAAGCGAGCTACCGCTTTCCTGGCTACGCGAAGGCGTCGTTTAAAGCCTCGCCAGATTCTCCTAATTCTGTTTATCCCTGGTAGTGCAAGGAACTGCTCATGAGAATCCAAGAGGACATCCGAAAGCCATTTTCTCCCGCGATGTCGGAGGAAAACGTAACGCTCAGAGGCAAACCACGCCGACACCGCTGCGAGACCAAAGGAGGTGAAGATCGTGAAGATAGTGGTGATGGTAGACGTGACAACGTGCTGTATGAGGAGCACAGTTAATACGTCGTTAAAACTGAGGATATGTTCCCGACCTGCTTGGAAGCATACGCAAATAGACATAGACCTACGGAGAAACATGCGACCGACATGACGAGGAAGACTAGTGGCGATCGCTTGATCCAGATGAGAACCCACCAAGGTACACGATGTCCTGGGGAGCGACTGGAAACAAGATGATAAGTTAAAAGATGCCAGGACACCAAACGAAATCTGCGTACTACATCGCTTGCTTCCATGTAAGCCCCAGTAGACTATTGACCGCCGCAGCGATGCTGAAAACGAGAGAAGCGAACCAGAAAGAGTTGACCGAATCTTTCAGAGGAGTCCCAGTTAAATTGAAAGAGAATTGGAGGGTTGTCGCTGTGACGGCTGAGAAAAAGGTCGCGACAGTTGACAGATTAAGTCTAGACAACGAAATCAAATTATGCCATATAGATGTATGGCGCCGCTCACTACGCGAGGTCAGCATTGGAGAAAGAGTAGGATGACTCGATTGCTTACCAGGTTATCTGTCTTGTGTTTTTGACCAAATCTAATGGTAGGAACACCTATTTACTTTGAGCACAATGGCAATGGTAAGATGACGGGAAAGTCGACCCACCAACTTCAACGAACATGATCAAAGTCGATGTGATACTGTCGATATGTTCACACATTTCCGCCGTTAGATCGTGGACATATCTTTGGACGGCCGGGTAACGAAATTGGCCTGGGATGGTCACGTCGGCTAGGGTAGCGCACTGAATAGGAAAATTAATACCTTGATAGACTGACAAGCACGATGACCAATACTGGAGCATAGTCAGATTCAATCGTTTGCCCTCGTTGACGACTCACTCTGAGATCGCCCTCAAATGAAGTGATGGAGGCATTTATCGCTTCATCCGTAAATTCCGGAAACTCATTTAAGCAACGACCGAAGGTTACAATGCTATTGGCCAACGCCTCGAACTGTTCGGGAAATTTTTCCTGTAGCACATTCATAAGCGCCGTGCAATGGCCGCAATACGAAGATATGTTTACCAAGTCGAGGTTTTCATCAATTGCGGGCCGGGTAACATGAGGCGGAGCACTATAGTGCGCCACCTTTGTGGATTTTGTTCGGCGTCGCCCTTTAGTTTTGGAATCCACGACGTGTTCACGTGTCGCATGCGAGACCTTTCGTGGAAAGAGGTCGGCAGCATTTTCGCGGTACAGAAAAAGAATCTGGGCAATTCGCTCTCGAAGATGGAACGCCGACGACAAAATGGCGACCGACGACCCGAGCTGCCTTGTCGCATTGGCGAAGTTTCGCAGCTTTGCAAAGGTTAGCTAATAGCGGGTAGAATAGTCGCGCTCACTTGTTTATCGAGGAGGTCGATCCGTCTCTGAAAGTTGTGGAATGTCTCGGCCCCGACGGTTTGTCGATGTTCGTCGACGGTTGCTATAATAACCTTAAGCAAGAACAAGGCACAATGAAATCAAACCGGAAGTCTGTACTTACGAACGTCTTTATCGTCTTCAAAACTAGGTTGCTGATTTGTGTCTGATGCTATAGGCTATGTTAGCGCTCAATCAAGGATTAACAACTTGGCAGGCGCACACAGATCACCGCTCCCTGGGTGTTGCAGCAGTATTTCCACCAGACTGAGGATAGTTTCCCGTCGAGTAGGCCGCGGGCGGGGTTTATCATCAACATCTGTCGACATCTATGCGGCAAGGGTCAAAAAATGGCGTTCATGAGCAGAACAACTGCTAGCCTTTGGTCCAGATTTTTAATGGTTGTATGTAATAAATCGCGTAAAGAGATGTTCTGTAAAAGTCGTGCAGTGGGTCGTAGTGTTAACAGGACTATGCGGTTTTCAGCGCAGTCCGCCAACGAAATGTGGGTGGGTGTCGTTAAGAGTCGTATCGCGCAAAGTGGCACACGAGGAGTGGGGGTAACGCAAGCGTAGGCGCCTATGTTCTCCATCTTCGGCTAAGGCATGTGCTACACAATGTTGGTGTGACTTGATGCGACCTCGGCCCGAATGGAAACCAAAAATTCTAGTCGTTGTACGAGAACCAAAAAAAATAGATGAAGTGGTGACCAGTGCTCGCCCAATACATCTACCCAATAATCCTGAACCCCGCAGCTATGAAAACCAGATGGCAAATGAAAATGCGCGGTCACAGTCAATCTCCGACAAATCCGGGTGTCGCGTAACAAATAAAGCACGTGATCGTATTGACGGCATGATCTCTTTTACTTCCTTCCCAGTTCAGCCCGAGCGGGGCTCTGAATATGCTCGACATTTCCCGGACGATGAGGACCATATGGATCTCGACGATGGCGACTTTGAAGCTGGGGGGTCGAAAATAACGTGGCCAGGCGAAACAATTACTTCGTCTCAAGCTTTTATGCGGTATGGATAATTGCATGGGCTTTTTGGTATTACGGTGCTCAACTGCTCTTTGAAAGTGGGCATGGTACGTATGTCGAGAACGAGGAGGTCGTAGCGTCTGTAGCGGGAACAATTGAACGCGTCAACAAACTTATCACTGTGCGCGCAATACGGACGAAGTATATTTTACTGTATCTAAAAGTCCAGTTGCTCAGACTAATGCTAGTCAGATACAATCCTGAAGTCGGCGATCTGGTCGTCGGTAGAATAACTGAGGTAAACATCACTACGACACGAAGAAACTTTGTCTTATCGTTTTTAGGTGCAGCCGCGTCGATGGAAGGTAGACGCCAATTCGCGTCAAGACGCCGTCCTCATGCTGTCATCAGTAAATCTACCAGGTGGTGTGCAGGTATGTATATTCTCCGACGCGCTAGATATCCGCTGACTATCATATTAGCGCCGAAAACTGGAAAGCGATGAGCTGCAAATGCGCAACTTCTTCGAAGAGGGAGATCTCCTCGTCGCAGAAGTGCAGGCTTTTTTCTCCGACGGAGCAATGTCGCTACATACGCGTTCATTAAAATATGGCAAGGTAGCGCTCCTTATCTCTGACAAGTCAGTCCTCTATTAACGGTTATCAGCTACGAAACGGACAGCTTGTCGCCATCCCTCCTATCCTGGTCCGCAGATTAAAATCGCACTTTATAACGCTTCCTTGTGGCGTCGATCTTATTCTCGGACTGAACGGTTACATATGGGTGAGCAAACATGTCAAAGAAAACGAGCAGGAGGGCGAGGAAGGGTTCGATGCTGAAGCCGTCTACTCGAATCGCAATGATGTGAGCCAGCATCGCCTTTTCCGTTGGTCTCGCCTTGACATTTGCCAGTTCATTGACGATTCTACCCGTATCGCCATCTCTCGCGTGGCCAATATCATACAAGTCCTCGCCTCGCACTTTGTACCCTTGACGGACACCTTATTATTAGAAGCTTATGAGTGGACAGTCGAAAACGATACAGATGCCAAGGGTCTCCTTTCGGAGGACGTTGGAGACGCCCTAGTAGCTACGATTACAGCTCGAGCTTAATATTGTAATCATTCAATGAAAGCAAATTGTAAATCGAATCAATGTATGGGACAGAACAGTACGAGATGATATTGCGTGAGATGATTAGTGAGTGTGTGCCAGCCAACTGTATGTTGAGATCGAAACGGAAAGGGCGAGAGCTCTGGCTCTGGCTCTCGATTAGGCGCGACGCAACCACCCGACCTCTAGTCCGGTCATCACGCGCATACTTTCAGGATAGGCCCCGTTACTCTCCTTGAGCAGTCCTGCCAACCGGCGGCATATGTCCATTGGGTAGAAAAGATACTCCGCCTGCGGAAATCCAGGGTATGTGTTCAAGATACTGCGAGGAACTCGGTGAGCACCAAGACGCCGCTGCGCAGAAATATGACACACCTCTGCAGGTCCGTAGTCGCCTCCGACGGACCGAGCAGTTTATACAATACCTTTGCTGTGCGAATGGATGCGCTCCTGGGTAGGGCGTATTGGGTCTGCGTGGTGTACGCAAGCCGCATATTGGGCTTGAATAACCAGACCTGGGAAAGGTATGAGCACCAGGATGCGCAGCGGATGACGAAACATACAAGGATACGAGCCCGTTCTTCTTCCTCGTCGAGGATGATGAACCGGTAAGACGCATGAGCTTCTACGAATTCAGTCATATCCTCCACGATGAACGCTGAGAGGGGCAGCTTTGAAGGCCTGAAATAACCGGATAAGGAAATGTTCCAAAGAGGGAAGGTTTTGGACGAACTCTGTCGACGAACTGACGGGTCGAATAGCATACTTGAGCATACGAAACACGTTCGGGTTCACTTCCCCAGAACCAGTCTGATGCTCCTGACAACGCCCAACAACAGCGCCGCACAAGCAACGAACTAGTCTCCAGTCCTCCCCGCGCTATAACAAAAATACGTCAGTAATTCAAACCGTTAAATGGGAGACAAAAAAATATAGAAATTAATGAAATGTGTTCTCTAAAGTAGCTCCCGAGACGTGGACCTCGATAACACGAGAGTTGTTTTAAAGAGCAACTGGCGCTCGGCCATTTATCTTGGACACCTTGTATCAACCGATATAGTCGCCACCCCGTACCGACGCAGTCACCCTTACATGAACCCACCACGCGCGAAACCAGCAAGGGCTTCGGGGGTCGAGTCCACTTGGGAGATGACGGTCAAATAGCGGAACGAACGACCGCTGGTAGCGAATCCAACGCCGGTCTTCTTTTTGGCCCGATGACAGAACAGGAAGAGAGAGGGATAGTACAGGAAACGCACCTTGGTCGAGTCCGCAGGACAGAGATGATTCTTGACCATCGACTCTTCTTCAAACAAAATATAACTCCCTCCGACGAGCGCTTGCCCAGCCTCGGGCCAGAAACCGCCTTTCCCGTGCTTCATAATGCGCTCATTCAGTTTCTGGTCGGTGTGACACATCCATGCATCGACGAGCTCCTCCCAGTGGTCCGAGGGGAGATCTTTATACACCTGGATCTTCGAGGACTGCACAAGAGGCAGCGAGCATGATGCGCAGATGAAGGTGCTGGGGTTGGCGGTGGACAGCTGAGTGGCGTCGAGAAGAGGGGCGGAGTATGATTCGGAGGAGGGAATGGTGGGCGCAGTGGACAGCTTTATCTCGTAATGGCCGCCCTGCACTTTTATCTGCTTCTTCCCGGGCGTGGTGCGGCCAGGAAGGACAAGGGGTAACGAGGTGTGCGGCCCACTTCTCACGACGAGATAGTCCCCACCCACACTGGAATCTGCGTCTCCACCGGCCGGCAGCACCTCAGCTTCAATGTCCACACCCGGAGTGGCCCCGGTCACGGTGAGGAACACGAGGATATGCTGGAGATTCTCGTGGTGCTCCGCCACATATGCTACAGAAAATGCTACGACAAATATCGTCAGCGAGAACAGCGGGAAAACAGGTCAGGCTTACCCTCAGATTGAGAAATGGACGGCGCAGAATTGGAGTTGGCAATCTCAGATCGCAAGCCAGAACGTGGAGCAGAGCTTCGAAGCCATGACAGCGACGGCGCCGACATACTTCGGCTGCGAATAGGTTTTTTGCGGATAGCAGAAGCGGAGGCGGACGGAGGTGGTTTGACATGAGGCGGGGGCGCCTCCTTGACAAATTCAGGGAGGGTCAGCAAGGCTTTGGGGTCCTCGAGTCGTACACTGTCCGGAACGGCTTCGCGCATAAACTCGGGCAGCGTCAACATGGCTTCTGGATTTTTAGTCCTTGTCGGCTGAAGTACAGCGTCTTGACCGTGAAGTCGCCTGGCGTCCGAGTATTCAGCTAAATGGCCGACAAAAGCCTCGCGCTATATCACATCAGTTGGGTGTACGTGCACATTACTGAAATCCTCACCTTGGCAACATCGCGTTGCCGAGCCCTCTCTAATCTCGTCTTCATCCCGCCGTCTAGTATGACCGATTGGTTCTTTATCGTCCGCTCAGAAGCCTTCGAGATGAGCTCCAGGATATTCTCGAGATCCCGGGTGTCGGGATCTTTCGCTTTCTGCTTCCCATGTGAGACGGCGGAACCCTGCTGCTTAGCCTTCTCCATCTGAGCCAACTTGGAAGACTTGAGCTCCACTCGCTGATTATGCAGTTGAGGGGCAACAAGATACAGCCTGTCGATGGCCATCGTGACGGCCTCAAAATCCAGACGCATCTTCTCGTTCCCGGAAAGTGTCGCGGAATCCATGCCATTGTGCTTGGATTTAGAATCATCATGACTAGACCGTATGGAGGCGGAATCGTACTGGGGCGGGGTCTCGTGTTCGTAATCGGCGACGTCGTATTGAGGAGGAAGATGTTCGAAGCGTTCCGTCCGCTCTTTGCACATGGCTACCACGGCTTCGAGCTCTTCATCTATTTTGGACCACAACAAAGCTTTTTCCACCGCAACAACAGGGGGTGTGTTCGGAGAAAGGGTTTCTTGCTGATTCGACTGTCGTTCGACCTGCAGATCGCTTAATTGACGCTTGAGGGTGTTAAACACGTCTCCAGGGGGGTACAACGGTTCGTCATCAGGACCCTCCAATGGCGTTTTACGGATGCCCTCATCAGTAGAGTGTAGAACGGATAAGCGATTGAAATGGGACAATAGCAAGACGATTGACTCTGCGAGGTGACTGTCCGAGGGTTCGAGGGTGTGGGACATTTGGTCGACTCTAGTGCGAAGCTCGTGAATGAGGGCCGTATCTGTGCTGCCTTGAATCTCGACCATTTCATCAGGGGGATCCCGATTGCGGAGATTAGAGACAAGTGTCTGGAGTGCAGACGAGGACTGGTATTCGGTCTGCGGATCCGCAGAAGTAGTCGGGGTCGAAGGCATCGAGTGCCTTCGATCCGGAACAATAGGATTCCACCGGGTAGAGCTCGAGAGCAGGTTGTTCAGCGTCATGAGACATGTCTTTTCGACATATGCGATTGACGGCATTAGTTCCTGCTAAACGACGAGTGAGCAGGAAGAGGTGATTCAAGGCCAAATAACTGACCAGAACCATGGTCGCATTGGCCTCGGAAGCTGGCAAGGTGCGAGATGGTCCCGCTTCAACCTCAGGAGCTTCAACAGCTTCTACGTGGGGTTCAGGGTCGGAGCTCTCTTGGAGGAGTTCCCGTGGAAAGGGCGAAGGGATAGACGACGCGAGGACATGGTCCAAGGCCTGCGCCTGCGGCTGCGTCGCCGTCTTGGTCAATGTAGCCATCGTATAGGCTAGCCGATGTCTCAAATTGCTGTTTGGCCCATTCGATCGGGAACAAATACGCCTCAACTCGGAACCTGTCGAAAACTGAACTGCGAGTACAGCGAGTCCTTCAACGAGTCGAAGCTTCGATGATTTCCCAAACGGACTCCCTTTCTCGCAGCGCTCTGTTCGTTACTTTCCCTCCAAAAAAAATCTCCACATCCCCCGCTGACGGATGCCCAAAAATCTACCACCCTCCTTTTTACAACCGTAGATAAATTACCAACGATATAGTATAATACGCAAGATAGAAGAGGCCCTGGAAAATAATTACGTGCTCAACCGTCCAAGTTTCGGCTGAATGAAGTTGTTTTCATCAACCACATCCCATCTCTCCCCTCAACGAATCCCAGTAAAATCACGTCTGAGCCCATAAAATCCACCTTGCGCACTCCTTGCTGCATAATATCCACACGATCGTCTGCGCGGTTGCGATATGCATCCGTTATCAGCTCGCGGTCGGTCGCGTCCAGAACGACATTCGTAAAGTCCTGCGGCCGAATGGGCCGATGCAGTTTCTCGTGTATCTGCTGCAAGACGTCGGCGACTAGGACCCCGTTTGGCTGCGAAGCACGAACGTCGATGTACCATGGAAGCCGCGGGTGGTAAAAGCGCAGGTGTCCGACTGGCCGTATCGTCGCAAATTGAGACAGATCCGTTGGATTGAACGGCCGGCCCGCTATGGTGAGCAACTGAAGATTTGAGGGGTCGAACGGATGGTCCGAGCGTAAGTCAAAAGACAAGACGGGCATCTTGTGATTCGGCATGAGAAGCAGGGGACTGAGATGACAGTGTTCAAGATTGATCCTGATTTTTTCTGACAACCAGAGAGGTGAGATGAAGGGAAGGAAACTGATGCAAAGGTACGCACCTCTTCGTAATCGAGAGAGGAATGCAAAACGCCGCGGAGGCGTGTAATCACGGCGCCAATCCGAAGGTCGTGAAGCCAAGTATTCATCATCGTAACGATGTTTCTTCGCGAAAAGGACAGGTTGGATGTCCCCAGGCAAACCGAGAGTCGTAGGCATTGTGGAGGGAGGCACTGACATCGCAGAAAACGGGAACGGGGTAAGAGGGGGGGCGGTCAGAGGGGGTGGTGGACCGTTTGGGAAGGGCGAGAATCCCATTGGAGCACCGAAATCACCATACGGCCCTGGGGGGAGAGGTGTATTCCAGTTGTGGTTGAATTGCGGTGGGATCTGGAAGGGGGCCGTCTGTAACTCGTAGTTCCGTAAACTCGGATAAGGCAGTGGACGAGGAAAGTCGTCTTCGTCGTCTAGTTCTCCGAATCCCCAGTCCGGTGGTCCATTCCAGTTGCCCCAGCGCGGTTGTAATGATGGAGGGCCGAAGCCCACGGCCCTTTGGCGAACATACTGGGGATCCGGGGATGGTTCATTCCAGCCCGTTAGTGGCCCTGGTGAAGGCGGAAAGCCATATGTATTCGTCTGCGGTGTCCTGTTACGATGACCTTTTAAGAAATATCGGTAAGGACGGCCGAGCACTCGTACTGATAAGGCCAGCTTAGAGAACAAATGTGTTTCAGCGGTGGAATTCGCCAAGGATTGCACGAGACGCCACCTATTGAATCCATTCCTTGGGCGAAGCCCGGGCCACGCCGCCATAGTTATTCAGGTGCGGAGGAGAAAGAAAGCAAGCCGTGCCGGCTATACGCGTTACTATATACATACTGCTTATGTACGAGTTGGGCATTGTTCTTCTGTGGGCGCCTGTGTGCAGAAAGAAGAACAAGGATGAACGTGATTGTCGCCACAACATCATGATCATGATAATCTTGCAGAAGAAAAGATAAACCTACATAGTCTCTCTTGACAGACGCTCTATATCAGTACTTCCTCGTACCTCGGTTGATATAGAGTCTGTTGGTTACCGCGCTGATTAGCTGGTATCCTGCTAACAGACTAAACCCTACATAGCTTTTGGAAAGGATATGTCCAGAATAGTCCAGAATCTGCATCGGACGCATCCCAATAGTAGATATTTCGGAGTCTTTTGAGTATTTGCAACGCGTGTTCCCAGAACCTGACCACGAGGGGGAGAATCCTGCGGATCAAGAAATGAATCATAGATATTTAAATGTCCAAGGCTTTAGGATGTTGAAGACTCGTTACATGCCAGGGGGAGAAGGAAAATCGGTCCGAAAATAGCAGAATAGGCGCCACCCCTGAGTGGGCTCATGTCAGTTGTCTGTGCTGATAGTCGCGCGATTATGAGCTCGAGACTGGGTGACTTCCCGTAAGGTAAATATATTCCAGCGCAATTTTTGAGCTTGTTTGAGGGGTGCCAGTGATGAGATTAATGCCAACGATATTCAAGCCTGCGGGTTTCCCGCAAGCAAAATAATATATTCATTGAACTATAATACGCTGCTGACCAACGTTTCGAGGGACATCACTAAATGTGATGATTTAGGTGGTACATGGAGCCCACAGAATAGTGGTGTTCAAAGTTGCTCCTACTCCTCTCCTACTCACGCTCCTACTTGCTTTCCTACTCGTCTTCCTGAACTCAGAAGGAGGATGAGAAGGAGATGGGAGTAGGATCCTTTTTGTCAGTAGGAGTGTCAGAGCTCCTTTTTGCAAAATTTCTCCTACTTGAATTTCCTTCTCAATGCCTATTGCTCTTTACCCCGATATTTTTTCACAAAGTTGTAGCATTTCTCTACATACACTGACCTATAGAACCACCTCCTTGGCCTTTTAAACCTTAGAAAACATTTGCAATATTTTTGTTCTCCTACTAATCTCCTACTCACAAATTGGCTAGGCAATGGTTTCAAAGTTGACCATTTTGAGCTCCTACTAATCATCACATTTAAACCCCCTACTCCTGGCCATGCAATAATGGCTTGAAATATGTGGCTCAAAATTGACTGGGGGGTGCAGAATAACATTTCAGATGGACTAGATTTTACCCGAAAGAAAAAGTTGCATTTTTGACCGAGAAATAACAAGTAGGAGCTGAAGTAGGAAGATGAGTAGGAGCGCGAGTAGGGCCAACTTTGAATGGTACTAATCACGGGTAGAAGATGCCACTTGCGCAGATTGAATGAAATCTTGAAACCGTTAGGTTGCGAAGCGTGGTTGGTTCGTGGATGAAATTTGGCTAAGCTGTTGGCGTGTCGCCGCGTGTATTCGATTCCGCTAGATAGCATATATTTTTGACCATTTTCCGGAGCTTCGCCACGAGTTTTAGAGGGGCCTCCTGTGGCATCCTATGAGAGAAACTACCCGTTTTTGGCGTCCACCTCGAGTTGCGCGTTTCCCGGGCATCTCCGAGAATGTTCCCACGGTTCTTATACAGTTTGTTTGCGTCGTGGCGGCGATGGTTTGAGAGCACTCTGTGTGTCCTGACTGAAGTCGGTATTGATTGTAATATATTACTCCAATATTTCTTCAGTTACCTCTACGAGAGCCTCAATGCTTGTCGAGGAATGCTTTGCACCAGGTTTTCAACAGAGTCTATGACGTTCACTTCACACTTTGTTATCGCACAACACATTTCGATGTGCGGAGCGCCGCTCTACACAGCACAACCTGAACACTATACGTTTGGGGTTGCTTATGTGAGTAGAAGAACTTTTTGCCTGGACATTTCAGGCGAAGTTTGCGAGCTTGCTACTTATGCTGTTGCTCAGTTAGTTGAGGAATGCTCGTGCAACCTCCAATCCCCGCTCAAAAGGGGCAATTCCAGGACTGTCTGGTGACATACTCCTTGGCGATCAAAACAGACCCAAAGCAGCGCTGAATCAATTTATGGGGAAGGAATAATATCAACAAGGGAGACCAGGAGAAAAAATGTACTGTGCACAACCTCAAGTCATGCCCAATCATTGGCCGGCCCAGGTTCACGGCATCGATTAATACTTCTTCCAAAAGGCCCCGCACACGAGAAACGAGCTAGTTCAAGAATAGATCATAATACTGGATATAACAATTGAACGCCATGATCTTCAAGTGGAAGTGAGCTGAAAGAAAGCACCACGTTCTGGACCTCGCAGCCTGGGAGAGAAATTCATCTCCCCAGTGCAGACTAGTTTGACTCAGGGACCGGAAGCGTGCACAACTGATGGGAGATGGGATTTTGCCATATACTAGACCACTACATGGGCTGGGCCATGGCAAATTTAAAGTGAGTACTATTATTTAATCCTACTTAGGCTCAGTCAACTAAATCTCTCGAGGTGGCTTAAGAGAATTCATTGTGTGGAATCTTGTTCACGAACACAACTTCCACATTGATGAATTCCATTGGTTGGCTGGTTTTGTATTCTACTTCTTTGAGCATTTTATACCTCATAAGTTGGTCCATGCATGATAAATGTAATGTTTATCGGTAAACCCCAAGCACCACAAGCGGAATTAAATATTCAACAAGCCCGAGATGGCCGAAACTCGACATGAGGTAAAGTTTAGGTACGACTGGAAAATTCTAATAGACTGAATAGTAGGCGAAAGATCAATAACTGTTGTTGGCTCGAGATATGTTTTTTAGGCTGAGGGGAGGACATTTAGTCGCTATGGGCTGGGATGACTAGACTAAGGATGCAGGCAGAATTTGGGCAGAGTGATCTTTCTGCTAAAATATAAAATTGGGAACCTGCCTAGGGCTGGCTTTGTGTAATAAGAATGCAGACAGAAGTATGACTATATTGTGCGGACCAGCGTGCATCATTATTCTTGTCCGATGTCGGTGTTTGGAGATGGAAAGTCTGCAGCTAAGTTCATACACATAAAAGTTGTTCCTCCGGTACCCATGGACAATACCATTAGATACTACTGCAGGCAAAGAATAATTCTTCGCTGGAGGAAGAGTCATAGAGTCGTTATAGGCAGCCAATATTGCCAGGTTGAAAGTGGTCCCAAATTGTAGACCAACTTCACCAACTTTTATTTCGGGCCTCGGACAGCAGTACTGAAGGGCTTCACCTCTCAGTAAAAGCATTAAATGGGGTCAACTAGGTTACACTGTTGGAAGGAATAACAGCACTGTCTTAAAACCACCCAAAATGGAAACCCTTTGGAGCCGCGACTCTGGAACCATCTTCAATGCTGAATTTCATAAAGAAACTCACTTAGCAGAAGGTACGCTCCAAAGAAATGGTGCCATTCTGACATTTTGCTCACTAATAATTTTTCATCTGGACATCCTTTGCAAATAAACTCAGGTCTGGAGTTTCAGCCATGGATTGGATGGTTTCTGTCTTACATAGTCCCCGTGGTCCGTGCCTTCTTATCCTGAAATGTCACTCACCCACCAAGCTAGTTCTCCCCCGGGGGAGCAAGATAATTCTTGCAATTCTTCCATCAATGCATCGAAGCCCGTGGCTGGAGCAATGACTGTAACCGTCAATGTGACAATGATTGTGGAAACATTAATTATATGAGTTCAACATACGAGATACGAGCATCATCTGCTGAAGTGTCTGTCTACGAGAGACTAGGCCAAGAGGTGACTTGCTCAGAAAACGAATTATCACAGTGATTCGTCCGAGTAATGGCTGTAATAGATAGCGAGAGGTTGTCAATATAATAATTGCCAGTGTATCTCTAGTCTCTTGTACACAAAATTCCACAATTGATGCTCGTACCTCGCATGTTGAAGCATATCTCGGTAGTATAGGTTCCTGAGGGAATCAACCGTATGATATGGTACTCATTTCAGCCAGGACACACAGAGTGCTCTCAAACTGTTGCCGCCACAACGCAAACAAGCTGTATAAGAACCGTAGGAACATTCTCGGAGATGCCCGGAAAACGCGGGTAGTTTCTCTTATAGGATGCCGTTGCCACCATAGGAGGCCCCTCTAAAACTCGTGGCGAAGCTCCGGAAAATGGTCAAAAATATATGCTACCTAGCGGAATCGAACACACGCGGCGACACGCCAACAGCTTAGCCAAATTTCATCCACGAACCATCCGCGCTTCGTAGTTAGGTAGTAAAAGTGAATGCAATGGATTTGTGTCATTAGCATGATGCTCCTTCTGAACCATAGGCTGTGGGGCGAGTTCGTTTCTCCCCCATCTATGGTGTTATTTGTAGTTCTTCATTCTGAGTAAAGAAGGGGGAAAACAATTTCATACCCCCTCTTAAGTTGAGAGATGCATTGAAAAAGCCGTCGATGTTGCGTCGATGTGGTTGAAAGGAGAATTGGCCGAATCCGGTCAGAAATCGGCCTTCGGCCCGGAGGCCCGGGATTGATGTCTCGCACAAAAAGCCAAGAAAATACATTTTAAATCAAGACGTAGTTAGATCGCTACAGTGACTCGTGGAAGCGCTAGAAATACAGTACGTAATCCGCGGTCGGCCGTCAGTCATCCTACACATTCATCACAGTCCGTTCCGAGTCGTACGAAGCCTTTCGTAGCGTGATGACCGGCCACGTCCACAGGCTCTTCCAGGGTTTCTTCGACTCGGACGCCACAACAGACTTGGTCTCGTCCTGGGCGGCATCCTGGTTGTCCTCCGCCACGTCCGCAATACAAGCAGGCCGCCAGCACGACGATAGTCTGCGCAACCAGTCCCAGTCGCCGCTCTCCCACGCAGTGAAGACACACCATAAGATAAGCGCCGCGACGGCGGCCCAGAGAACGGCGACCAGTGCCCGCGTGACGAGGCTTGAGTGTTCGAAGCACATGAACGAGAACGCGGCGAGGAAAGACACCATCCTTGCAGACAAAGTCAGTACACGCGGTCTGAATATGGCTGGTAAAAGACTTACGACCAGATAAGCATCGCATAGGGCAGGGAATACAAGATGGCGAGCGTCTCGAGGCCCAGCGTTCGATGCGTCTGACCGGAGATGAACTTCGCCTGCGCACAACGTCAGCTTTGTAAGATGAAATAGGTGAGGACCCACGGCATCCGGTGCCGTCATCTGATCCCGATTGCGGTTCTGCTTCACGAGCAACAGGCCGATGATGATACTCCCGATACTCGTCAGTATCGAGAGATAGCTCGATATCTGTGTCGGCGATCGGCTGTGCACAGTGGCACCATTGTTGTCGACGCTCTGGATCGCAAGAAAGGCAACATTGGCATTCAGAAGTACGGTCGCCTGTGGAAAACATTGTAAGACACTACACCAAAAGAAGGCGCCGTCGCGACGTACGTAAAGCGTGAACTCTTGCCATTCGCTGTTGAGCCGCGGGATGAAGTCTGCCCACCCGCGACGCCGTATCAGTCCGTCAGTATATATTTTCTGCAGGCCGACAAGGTGGGAGTCTGGCGCATAAAAGAACAACGGGCTCAACAGCTTGATCAGCAGCGTCTTTTTTGGAACGGTCGCATACACCGATTGATCGACGTTTAAACGCGCGCCGGGTTCGCCGTGAAAATTGTACACACGCGCACGAACTGATTAAGGTCAGCTACGGATGTCGCAGAGCAGGTGTACATACCAAAAACCTGCATGAGTCGACCTGGACGGTGTTTGCAAAGTGGCTCAAATAACTTGAGACAATACACGCACCTACGAGGCAACTGGCACCGCTGAATTTATTGTCAACGTTCCTGCCGACGTTTTCTAGCGCGACTTGAATGATAGGTTGGCGGAGACGCTGCACGACTCACTGCCGAAACCATCGATGAGTTTGATCATATTGTCGAGTTGATCGATTTTCAAGCTGACGGTCGACGTGTCGGAGGTGACGAGGTCTGGAAGCACTGCAATGAGAAGAATGCACCATAACCGAGGATAAGAGTACGGACCGCCAAGTGCGTGAAGAACGATGTCCCGAAGCTCGTCTATTATTTCCTGAGTAACATGCAAAGCCCTTGGATATAATTCACAGTGAGTCCTTGGTGTAAAATCAGCATGCAGCATAGAAGGCACTCTGTCGGGCGGCCCACCAATATTGTGCTTCAAGTTCATGACCTGTAACTGGTGAGGTTTGCGGACGAGACGGCGAACCAGACTTACGAATATGCGACGCGGATGTTATCCCATTCAACTCCTGAGTGATCGGGAACATGGTGGACTCGGCCTTGTCCATCCAAAACACACATCGGTCCCGGTGGTTGACAAAGTAGTATTGGCATCCTTTGCTCTGGTCTGAATAGATGTACTCGTCCAGAACGAGGTCAACGCCAGGCTCTAACTGGACAGCGTGGGCACGAAGAAAGTCGTGGACGGTGCGTACATTGTTATCGATGAACAGGAGGGTTTCACTGTCGAAAAGATTGGCGTCCGTAAATACACGCTGGAGGAATAAGGTGAGTTGCGTCCCGTTTCGAACGTTGAAGACACACCTTTTCCTCGTGGAAAAAATATTGAGCGCCTTCGGGATGCAGACAGGCAGTCCAACCAGGTGGTGGTGGATTTCTAATAGTATCTGAGTAAAATTCAATAGAGAGCGGGTTAACTCACGGATCCAGAGAGATGGTTAGCTGGGGAAGAGTGAACTGGGTTGGCTTGTTGGGCCTAGATCAGTTGAGTAAGTTCTGGAATCGAAATAAGGCTCCAAAAACGCACACAACGATCTTCCGATCATATCTTCCTACGAGCTCGGGCGTTCCGGGAAAGATACGGGGATGCGCCTCGCTCAGAAGAAGAGGTGATGACAATGCAATATCCCCCAATACCAGGGAGGAGTGCCGGGATTGACTGGGCGACTCCGTAGCAGGCCCTGGAAGATGAAAGTCGACGACACTCGTGTTTGTGGACGGCAGATAGCGGCCCGGATCAAAGTTCGGCGATGGCGGTAATGCGGGAAGATGCTGCACGGAAAGCGTGGCGGAGGGTGGACGTTGGACAGACAAGGTGGCAGGAAGATGCTGAACTGACAAGCTATGCAATGAATAGGACTCTTGAGTGATGGGGTGTGAAGTGATGTCCTGGGATGACCGTGAAGCACTCGGACCAGAGTTTAGGTATGGGTGCAGAGACGCGGGCATAAAGCTCGCAGAGGTATAGACGACCCGCTTTTCGGGCTGAGCCTCGAGTGAGACTGGGTATGGATTGCCACCGTCATAGCCGGAAGCCTGCGGGTATACAATGCGGATATTTTGGGAGTCGCCCGACAAACTAGATGCTGTGTCGGGTCTCTTTTTTGTCGCTCGAAACAAAGCAGAAAACAGAAAAAGTAGCCCTCGAATCGAGGCTCGGGCCAGAGTGTTATCTAGAAGGAGTCTCCGCAAGACACCCCAAAGCCATCGGATACTAGTCATTGGTGTGCGGGCGCTATGGGTCTTGGAGGCGGAAGAGCCGGATGGTGTGAGGCAGACTACAGCTTTTCGTCTAAATCCGTTTGTTCATTGGAGTTTCTGATTAAAAGCTCACTCTGGAAAAAGTGAGGTTTCAGTGGGGCCAAAAATGTTTCGGAAATGGTTCATATCAGCAACAGAATAAGTAGACCTGAAAGTGGACCTGAAATCTGTGTTTCTGGTCGAGTTGAAATGCTAACATAAACGGGTCATTTCGGGAACAGCATCTGAGGACCCGAAAATTCCCGTTTCTGGGTCCATATCCGCCTCACTGATACAGAAGCTGAAACGAAGGGTTTCAGGAGCAGTTTATTGTGTCCTTAAATCAATAGTATCCGCCACAATTTCGGATGTTCCCGATAATATTGTTTCCAAGCTTCCCGAAATGGATCGGGCCGGGCCGGGCCGATGGGTTTCAGGCAGTCTGAAAACAATGATTTCGGGGGCACCCGAAACTGTAGCTTATATGATTCATTTGAGGTAACAATAAACTGCCTGAAATGTATGATTTCAGCAGGAGTTTCTGGAAGCCCAATATGGTTCTCAGTACAGGACATTTCAGGCGAATGAAAACTAATGCTGAAACAACTCGTTTCAGCATGCATTTCTTTTTTTTTTTTTTTTTTTTTTTGAGCATTGGGTCTAAACCTAACGATACTCGGGCAGCAGAAGCATTCCAAGTCGTCCGCTTGTGTTTCCAGTTGTGAACCAGATGTTGCCGGGGAAGATGTCCAGGAGGAAATGCCGTTACGCACGATAATTACAAGTGTGGGACTCCAGCCTTAATATTAACCAATGCCATTTCTTACGGTATACGGCTGTATACCCACTAAAACCCCCTTTTCATAGGTCCAATCATCCGGCAGTGATTCTTCATTCAAAAGCAGACCACTCCAAGTGTTCAACACTAATTTTTTGTTGAACGATAGTGGACCAAATTTGGTTTTATTCGTTAAGATCCGATCTCGACTCAACGATATATTGATGGATCTTAGCCACTGGGTACCAATTGCAAGCTCTGAGTGTACTTTACCAGGATGGGTTAAAACTCTGTCCACCCGCAACCTCCAAATTTCTTGCCAGGCAACCGATACCAAGATGGCAAACAATCGGCCTTTCTCTGGCAATATTTTGCCGCTTGGAGTATAAAATTTAACAAGATTACATCCTAATACCAACCCCCAGTTCAATTTTGGCCAATTTAAGTATTTCTTGGACCACAGTTGGCAGGTGAAGTTCCAAATCATTTTTTGTTCAGGTGCCCTACATTCTAAGGCAATGTGCTCCAGGGTTTCCGGTACTTCACATAAGTGGCAACGTCCAAAAATTTCAGAATTTTGAATGTGGTTCCAGAAGTCTCCCACTCGGAAAATATTATGTATACATTTCCAGTAGAACTCGCGCGTTAGGCGTTGGAAGGTGCTAGAACGAATACCCTTCCATATCATTTCGTCACTCGGGGTGATATTAGAACATTCTTTGACTGCACAACGGATTCGGTCGAGATTAACCAAAGTTGATTTACGGTGAGGAATGATTGTCAGGCTATTAATTATCTTGGTAAACAATCGCTGTGAGCCGCCGTATATTGGGATTCCTGGGCAACTAAACATGAGGTCAATTTCGGTATCAATCTCAACATCAACCTTTGTCGTCCTTAGGGTGTATTTTGCTGGGTTTGATT
This sequence comes from Mycena leptocephala, assembly GCA_029378395.1. NCBI lineage: Eukaryota > Fungi > Basidiomycota > Agaricomycetes > Agaricales > Mycenaceae > Mycena > Mycena leptocephala. Next base: position 61,993 of record JARJLF010000342.1, read on the forward strand.
CAACTTTCTTGAGCTGGATTCTTGCAGAGTGTTCATTTGAGGCTGCTAAAACTGCCTGTAACAGCTCAAAGCAAGGGTTCAACATGTCCATTTCATAATTGATTCGGTCTTTAACTAGAGCCCGAAGCAAGAAATCAGAGGAGGCGCAAATTAGAAGAGGTTGATCTTTTGGGTAGTGTTGCAAGGTGTGTAGAAGGCCGCCTAAAAGAGCACTTGAAAAGGATAGTGGAATGCTTGGTTTGTCGAACCTCATTAGGAGAACCTTGCAGTCTTTCTGATCGTCTTGAGTAACGGTCATAACCGTTAAGTGTATTTCGGTGTTAAATTCACCGGCATGTCGAATATGAGGATGTAAGAATACCGTTAAGAGGCTACGTTCATGCCCTGTAAGGGGTAATCTTCTTGTTGGAGTCTCGTTGAGATATTCTCCGAATGCGAAGATTCGGAGTCCTCGGTTGATATTATTCAACGTAAAGTTGGGATCAAATATTTTGACTTTACCTGTCCGTACCGGCTGGTTATTTAATTCAGTTTCCTCGGGAGTCAGCAACAAGCTTCCATGGCCATCATCATCTGCAGTTGGGCTCCATTTTCGATGGATGCTATCAACCAAAATCTTTGCGGTATCAATGCAGTTTCTAGGATGTTTACATCCGAGTTCGACGCGATCCCGTTGGCAGGATCGACATCCACAGTTCTGGCGACCAATTCCCGAAGGATTGATCATGTGAGGCTTTCGTTGAACGGTAGTTCTCCGTGTAGCAATGGTAAGAACATCTTCCACAGTTCTAATGTTGTGGTTTGATCGTAAGCATGTGGCTGCTTGGCGGCGACAGGCGTGATCGTAATCTGACATGCATTTCAATCCTTCAGAAACATTGCATTTTGGTCGCAATTTCAGGGCTATATATTTGCTTGCGGATGCGAATTATTTCAGAACCGTTTTTGGGAACCCCGAAACTCGACTTTTTGCGGAGTGCTACCCACCTCCAGGAATTTAATCGTGTCAGCACGACAAAAGTGAATGTGCGGGAGGCATGTATGCATCGTCGGGATACGACGCGTCGAAACGTGTTCAACTTACGGTATTGGGACTCCAAGTTTTATTCTGACGCGTGGAATGGACGTTAGACAAATAAATGATTCAGACGACACGGTCTAATTTTGAATTCAAGGAGATGGTAGTATAAAATAATATTACAGAAAGTACAGAATGAGGATGAAACGAGATAGAGAAATGCCAGGAAATCGAAGTGATTATCTGGAGAAAGTTCAGACATCAAAAGAAATAAAAGAGGAAGAGGACGAACACTTCTTGGGACGCAGCGCCTTTTCCCTCTGGAGAAAACAAGTCAGCTTGTGTGGACGAAAGATAGAAATGGGCGCACTCTTTGTGCCGGTTGGCAGCAGAGAAGGATCGATATGGGGAACGACACCACCCTGGGAGATGACGACGGAGCCGAGGAGCTGGGGGGTGGGCATGAGAATGAGTGGAAGAAAGAATCGAAGAGAACGCACTTTGCCCAGCTCTTCGTCGTTCCGGATGGCGAGTTGAAGGTGACGAGGCACGATACGGTGCTTCTTGTTGTCACGAGCGGCGTTGCCAGCGAGTTCGAGAATCTCGGCAGCAAGGTATTCGAGGACGGCGGCGAGGTAGACTGAGTCGATATATTAGATGCGAAAGAACGTCAAGTCGAAGAGAACGCACCAGGTGCGCCGGCACCGACACGCTGGGCGTAATTGCCCTTCTTCAGCAGACGGTGGATACGACCAACAGGGAACTGAAGGCCGGCTTTGGAAGAGCGGGATTGAGACTTGGACGCGTCGCCGCTGCCCGCCGCCTTGCCGGACTTTGATTTGCCGCTGACTTTGCCAGACATTATTGTGTAGTGGGCGAGGGTGGGTGGTGGCTTGAGGGTGGTGGTGGTTGGGGTCGAAAGAGAGATGCGAGTTTGGCAAGGTTGGTGAGTATTTATACGGTTTGGCGTGTCAACAAAGACGCGTCTCACGCGTTTGTTGAATCGGACCAAACAAGACCAACGTCACGCGTCACTATATAAAGCTCGGGTCAACCTTCGCCATGCCTTTAACTTTTGCCCACCCGCTACCACCTCGCAAACCCGCCTCTCCATCCTCACTTATACTCGATGGCTCCCAAACCCGCATCCACTGCCGGAAAGGCCCCCGCATCCACCGCCGGAAAGGCACCCGTTGCCTCTAAGGCGCCGTCCAAGACCACCGAGAAGAAGGCGGGCAAAAAGACCTCCAAAGCCGCAGCACCGGCTGACGGCGAGAAGAAGAAGCGCAAGAAGACGCGCAAGGAGACTTACTCCTCGTACATCTACAAGGGTGCGTGCCATCACCCCTCCCTTGCGATGTTTTATTGACCGCTCTGCAGTCCTTAAGCAGGTCCACCCCGATACCGGTATCTCGAACAAGGCGATGGCTATTCTCAACAGCTTCGTCAACGACATTTTCGAGCGTATCGCGTCCGAGGCATCCAGTGCGTCAACTTTCTTGTGCTACCATCCTCTATTTCTCATCCTTTTCTCCAGAACTCGCACAATACTCCAAGAAATCCACCATCTCTTCCCGCGAAATCCAGACATCCGTACGGCTAATCCTGCCCGGTGAGCTGGCCAAGCACGCGATCTCGGAGGGTGTACGTCTCTTTCTCCCCCTTCCTTTCTGCGGTCCTGACTCTTCACTCAGACCAAGTCCGTGACGAAATTCTCGTCTGCAACGACCACAAAATGAGCATCTCGTTTTGTTGTACTTGGTCCTGTATTTATCTACATTTCTTTAATCTGTACTCTCTACCCGCATTCAATCCGCATTACCTTCTCGCGCTGTCTGAGCTGATCAGAGATCGTTCTCTATCTTCCTGAGCTTCATCAACCAATCGCCGCACCCTATGCTGAGGTCCAGAACGACGAGGGCTCGGATCCCACTTTCGCCAAACGACAACCGTTCACCATGTGAAGCTGCGTACTCCCGCTCCTCCCGGACACTTGTACTTCATACATTTTGCGCTCTCCGCTCTCCTAAGTTTCTCCACCCAACATTTCTAATTTCTGTCTTCGCTGCGTGACCCTGGCTGCGGATTCATGCTCAACTTGACTTGGGCTGTATGTATCTTGCCCTTGATCTTGCCATGATCGTCTAGACTTCGCTACAGGCCCTGAAGGTTTGCTCATGATCGTCCCAGGCCAGGGAAATCTCTAGAAAATGTCAAAAAATACACCTTGGGCAATTCTGCATATGGATGCCTCGGGTGGTATCTCCAGTGTCCATAGATCTCTATGCAGGTCACCGAGAACGATTGTCTTCTCGGTCGCCCCGGTATAAAGTCTGGGTAGGCCCCCGTTCACTACCTATGAACTCCGTCCGCCAAAAGTCCAAGAGGCTTTTTTACTCTATGTCGAACCGACTTATCACACAGGGACAGTTCTGAAAAATTCCCTCAAGTCCTCATGATATGTCCCAAAATTTCTGAACCTGTGGCACTGATTTACTCTATGTTGGACCGATGTCGCCTCTGAGGAGGTTGTTTTACTCTATATCCCGGACCTAGAAACACGAAATTTTGGCCTTGATTTACTCTATTCCGGACGGAGTTCATAGGTAGTGACCGCAGGCCTGTCTGGTTTACGAGACTGATAGATCTCGACCGACACTGTCAATGGGCTTCGTGGGCGCCAAGAATCCAAAAAGGGACTATCTATGTGATACGTATACCTGAGTCGGAACGTCCCCGGATCCGAGCGGGTGCAAAAATATGCCTTTTCAGGGTTGTTAATGAGCCCATAATAAGTAAATTTCGGCATTACAAAAATACTGGGAAGGAAGAAACAAAACCCTGAAGGCATTCACACAAAATGGATCATAATTCCGCCATTTTTGTGAGGTCTGCAAGAGTACTGAGCGCGTACATGCCAACTTAAGAAGTCCGTTCGTCTCTCGCGTACGTTTTTTTTAGCCAGGATACTGCATTGCTGGTACCGTGAGGAATTGGGTTGTGAATTATGCCGTGAAGACGGCGTCCATCTTCTCAAGCATATAAAGCCTGCTCACTCATCGAATGATCATCCAGCAATGGAGGAATTCACATACACCCTGAAAGTGCGTCCAGTTTCTATCGCAGCCACCTTACGCTAATTGCATTCAGACTGCCCAAGACGTAACAGAGAAGGATAGGTGAGTTCTGTTTTTCTTCGTCTATTTCGTATATATTCTGAGGATATCCGACTTAAAGGCTTGACGAGGTTCATTTCGCAATGCGGGAGTACTTGGGCGGCAAGATTTCTTTTGCTCCGATATATGACACGTCGCCTGCGAGAATTCTGGAACTCGGGTGAGCCCTTTGGGAACCCTACACTTGACGCATAGATCTGACGAAAATTGCAGGTGCGGGAGTGGAGCATGGTACGTACGTTCGAGCCGACTCTGCTTGGGCGATTTTGGGAAAGGACTTCAGGGCCATCGATGCAGCCAATGACTTTCCCGATGCTGAAGTATTTGCGGCAGATATATCTCCAACTCTGCAGGAGTGAGTACTTCGTTCTTTCGCATGTTCGCACATGTGATATAGCGGTTTCAGTGTACTGCTGCCTAAGAATGTCAAATTCCATCTCCTCGACGTCACACAAGACTTCCCTTTCGAGCAGGGCACATTCGACATCGTCCATGCTCGTCTACTTCTCATGCATGTGCGTCGCACTTCGTGCAGCTGCTGCAGTGCGACTGATTCCAGCGGAAGGTTCCGAATGCCCAAGCCGTCCTAGAACGAGCAGCCAAATTGGTAAAACCAGGCGGATGGCTTGTTCTCGAGGACCCGGACCTGAGCAGCATAATTGAAAGCGGGGGACCAGTGGTATCGCGAGTGATGGCCACTTGGTCCGCAATCCTACAAGCCCGCGGCGCTGATGCAGACATCGGGAGGAAGATGGAGTCGATGATCCAAAGCATAGGCTTATTTTCCGAGATTTATAGCCAGAGGGCGTCCGTTCCAGTTTGCAACAACGGCCGCGACGGTCAGCACATCTTCTATCATGATCACGCGCTAACTGATCAATTTCATTAGTACCGCAGAATATGGAAAGGCTGGGGGCGGCTTTTACAATGTCGTTTAAGACGGTGGTTATTGCGTTGTCCCAGCGCTTTTCCGAACAAGGGATCAGCGAAGATCTCGCTGAGCAATACCACAAGGAAATGGACGCCAATTTTCGAGAAGCTGTAGAAGACATGTATTTTGTGTCGGCGCAGCGATCCATAGTATGAGTCGTCTTTTCATTCGTGACTTCGTTCTGTATAACATTGGCCCATTTACCAATACGCTATCAAAACTTAAGGAGTGTACTGCATAAGGTTTTGTATGCTGGTGGTGTTCAAATATTCCTTCGCCACGAGCACTGGCAATGTGAATCTTCAGGGGGACGAATGCTTTGGATAACCAGGTGACAAGAATTGGCCTTCGAGCCGGTAAAAACGCCCCAAATAGAAAGATTGCTGGTAAATTGCTAGTTAAACCGAGGCCGCGCGCAAGTGAAGATGGTGCAAAGACACGATTGCGGCTGAAATCACATGGTCGGACGACCCTATTAATACACGGTGTATTTGGATACTGAAGGGCGCTGTTGGCACCTGTGCGGGCGGAGAGTCAGCCCAAACTCAGCCTATAAAAATTGAAACACACCTTTGCTCAGAGCCCCAACTGGAACCCTTGCTTGGACCCAAACGACTCGCAAGCAGCGTTCAGTGCCTTCTTGTCGTACGACAAGTCCATTCCCGTTAGCTGCGCCATCTCTTTCAAAATTGCAATCTGAGACGGGAGCGCCTGTACCGTGGCGGTCGCGGAACGACACACAAGCTTGTGGGAATTCCACGCGCTCTTCTGGCAACTCTTGGTGCAATAGACCGCCTGATAGGCGACCGTCAAACCATTCTGCCATTGCGGCGGCCATGTAGACACGTACCGTTTTGCATCCAGCGCAAACAAGGAGCCTGATCGAATCCCTGCCCTCGATGTTGGCACACCCATTGGCCTCACATTTCCGAAACAACAGCCCACCGGCAATCCCGATCTTCGCGGCATTCTCGATGATCCTCCGCCCGCGGTGGTCAACGCCACACGCAATGTAGTCATCGACGGCTTGATTCCAATGGTGCCTCAATATGCTCTCGTAGAGGGTTAAAAATGTGGCACTTGACACCTCAGGACATTATATCTATTATAATTAATAACTCAGCTCGGATAGACCTGTTCCGTGACGACCGCCTGAAAAATTCTCTCCTTGAGTTACTGATCCCTGCCACTCGTGAACAGTTATTGGATGTACGTATCTTCCGAGCCACGATCAAGTATCCCTTCATATTCACTGATCACGTAGTACGTCATCCCGTGCTTCACCACCAGACGGCCTGGAGAGATTGGACATCCTGACCTCGAAACCGCAGCTTCCGTTACGGGTACGACACCACTTATCGAGCGATGGATCTTTGCATGAAAGTCCATGCAATACGTAATCACAAAATGGTCAACGGGCCCGTTGACCAAACCGATATGACGCGAAAATTCGCTGAAGACCTGAAGTACAGGGAGGGTCGAGCAGAAATTTGAATGGTATGGCCTCAAAGACGCGTAGAAATTAACCTCGTATCAGCAAAAATGTGTCACCCGGCCCTGTGAATAAGCTGGGGAAATCTCCTCCTAGACTGAGCACGAGCACGCAAGCAAGCATATAAAAGCACGCACATGGCAGGCCCATGTAGCTCTATACTTTCCGCCTCGACTCGGCTGCGACTGCGTTCCAATCTTCATATCGTGTTCATTTTGTCCGAAAACTCCGCGCTCAGACACCATCTTCGCAATGCCCACCTTCCTCGTAACAAGCGCGACAGGCCGCCAAGGATCTTCGACTGCACGCCTCCTCCTCGCGAAGGGTGCCCAGGTGCACGCCCTCGTGCGCGACCCAACCTCCCCGGCGTCCCTTACGCTCCAGTCCATGGGCGCGACTCTCTTTAAAGGGGACTTTGAGGATGTCCCTGCCATCACCGCAGCAATCGAAGGCGTCAGCGGTGTCTTCCTCAACACCTTCCCCAACTTCACAGATCCGAACGGCGAGACCCGTGCTGCAGAGACACTAGTTTCGGCCGCACGCGCAGCTGGCACGGTCACCTCGTTCGTTGTCTCCACCGTCTATAAGGCAAACATTTACTCCGACTGGGGCGAAATCAAATCCGACTTCCCGTCCCTTGCCCAGTACTACGCTAGCAAGGCGGGCGTGGAAAAGGTCATCCGTGCGTCGGGGTTCATGTATACGATCCTGCGTCCGGGGTGGTTGATGCACAATTACATCGCGCCGTTGCCTGCATACCATTTTCCGGATTATATGTCGGAGCGTGTGCTGACCGTGAGCCTCCCGCGGGACTGGCGGATGGAGCACTTCGATGCGGCCGACGTAGGCCAGTTCGCATCGGCAGCGCTCCTGGATCCGGCACAATACGCTGGGAAAGAGCTCGAACTGATAAGCGAGTTCCTGACATTCGAGGAGATCGCGGCGCAGTTAACGGCGGCGGTGGGCGCGGAGGTGAAGGTCAAGTACCGCACGGAAGAAGAGACGGCGGAGGCACGAAAGGTGTTACCGACGCTCGAAAGACAGATTTTTGCACCCACTGTCCAGCACGCTGACCCGTCGAAGTTGGTCGAGTTCGGATTCCACCTCACGACGTTGAAAGAGTTTTTAGAGAGGGAGAAGAGTGCCATCAGAGAGACGGTCGGAATCGAGGCATAAGGGTTGTAGAAACATTGTTCTGAAACAATTGCCCCGGTATGCTAGTGTATAATGGGATTGACGTCCAAATAGCCGGAATCGTCCGCATCGCCATGGTTCCGGGTGATCCGAGTCAGCTTCATCACGTGCGGTTAGGGTAGATTGAATTAGATTCGATATAATGCCTAGGCTCGAAACCAGCCTGTAGATGAGAGACGAGTCTCGATCTACAGGCCGGTCGATCGGAGTTTGAAATCAGGTAACGCGCGAGTTACCATAAAAGGCTATTAGATAAGCAAGTGTGAATTGGGGCATTGAAATGCAAATTTCCAATATACGAGTACCTATAATAATAGAGTCTATGTATAAAATGTCCTGTGTATTTTAAAGAGCCCTGAATTTGATGAATTCATAATGCTAGAATTTCTTTTCAGTCAGGTTGTGTTTGTTTGGCTCGGGCGTGCTCCGCCAAAAAAATTGCTTATCTAATAGCCTTTTATGGAAGTTCCGCGCGTTAACCGATTTTAAACTCCGATCGACCGGTCTATATAATGCCCTAGGGGTGTAATGTGCGACATTTTAACCCTCCATGACAGCACATTGATGCAATTGACTGTGGCTGATTAGATTTACTATACCAGTGGGTAGTAGTCTAATGACTCAAATTCATCAGCAGTCTGCCAAAGCGACAAAGGAGTGGGCTAGAGGTGTTAAATCAACTCTTATACACTGTGGATAACATGTTATTAGATACAGTAAAGTCCCACAATCTCAATCAAGGCTGAATTGGGCCAGGGGAGTGCAATCATATCTCAACTTCCTTTTTGGGGTGACAGGCGTAGTGGTATTTGGCTGTGTTTATCGATCTGATCCCAATGATTGGCTTGTATTCAGGCCTCTAGGGCTTGGATAATTCATATAAAATACAAGAAACATCTGAAATATTATGTCTCTGATTTAAAGGCACAATGAATCACTGAAAAGGATGTTTCGGTGTATAATTCGAATATTTCCTTTTTGTGAGTGAATAATGGCAAAATAAAATTGGTGGACTTCTCTACATGAATCCAGTCTCATCTAGAACCTTGAATTGATTAACAAGCGCTAAACCGGAATCGGGGTGGTCAGAGTACTTCTCCTATTCTTGTTCCATTCTCAACCATAATCTTTTTTCAGAATCTGTTCAGAATTGAACAAGAATCGGGCGAGAATCGACAACTCTGACTTCCCCTATTCTCCCGCACTTTAAATGAACTGTGAAGCACCTCTGGAAATCACATCTGCTGTCTATAGAGTTGGGCATGAGCCAGAGGGTGTGGAATTCATGAGCTGAATTAAGGCCCAGAGATTGTGGAATCCACAAAACAAGCCATAACATCGTTGTAATTTATGAATCAAATCCCAGAGACTCTTTGTGGAATTTAAAAACCCTAACTCATACTGTGGCTATTGTACCCCAGTGGCTTGAGGGCATGAAACTTGTTGTAGAATTTATGAACTTGAGAAGCAGCATGAATGATAGTCTCGTATACCAGACTTTATACCGGGGCGACCAAGAAGACAATTTATAATGAGTAAGGAAAATTTGCCTGAAAGAGATTCAGCCCGCGATGCCATAATTTCAGCGGGCATCTGTGCAGCGGAAGACATCGTTTTGACAGCGGACATATGTTGGCTGCATGCTGTGCCCATCACGACACTACGAGTCCTGTGCAGGTAGCTGTTCCGTTCCGTTGGGACCTCTGGGATTTTCTATGGACAGCAGACATACAACATTCTCAAGATTGATTGGTTTGGAGAGTTAAAGGTCTTCAGCGTATAAATTCTTGATGTCTTTGTCCATATGTGGGTATGTTCTTGTCTCTTTCAGTCTTTCAGTGGATATTTTTTTGTGCCCAGTGAACTCCAGTGGACTTCAGTGTAATTTCATTCATGTCAAGTGGAATCAAGCGGGAAGAACTTGACAGCCGATCATGCCGCTGATCACTCGATGCCGGCGGCCCGCATCAAATTGAATTTGGCTTTGCGTCAACTCTCAAGAAATTGGCCTTTCGACCGATTTGAGACGCGCATTCAGTCTTTGTATCATGGTTGCGTCCACTGTGAGATTCAGTTAATCCAAAAGAGGACGCTTTTCTGCGAATATTTCATGTTCGTAACGCGAGAAAACAAGTGTGAGAACATGGCCCAGTGAAATGAGGGTATTAACTAACTATATATTCAATGCCCCAAGTGAACAGAATCTACAAAGAGTGAACAGAATCTACAAAGAAGGAGGTGATTCTCTTTGATTATCGCTGGGCAGCATAATCTGGCGGCCGTTCAAGTTCGTCTGAGATCCCATGCGATTGCATACAGGCCTCCATTTGTGCCACACGCTCGGCCATCGCGCGCAATTGCCGGACGAGGTCGGGCGGGCTCATCTGTTCGAGATTGAGAGCACTCGGCTCCGCTTCTGCAGGGCGCGACTCTGTAAAGTCTGTCCCATTGTCCTCCTGCGATATTGCTGACGACACCAGCAGCAAACAGGCATCGTCCTCTTCGGTTTGGCCTGCAACATTGGACGTTTTCTCCGGTCCCACGCTCGTCTGGCGCTCACGGGAGTGCATTTCCTGTTGCATACGTGCGAACTTGACGAACATCGCTCCCTGCGATTCGACGACGGCGGGTGCGATAGGCCTGTCATACGCGAGTACTGTATCCACCGCGCTGACCGAACCGTACATGGGGAGTTGTGTCGACAGAGAGGTGACATTTTCTGGAGAAGGGGCCGAGACGACGCGAGTGGGGATATGCGTGGAGGCATCGACTCTTCCGGAACGACAGCGCAGAATGAGGATGATGGCCCCAAGTACGACGACCCCACCGACCACGCCTCCTGCAATAGCGCCGCGATTAAGTATTCTAGGCCCATGGGTTGAGCTCTGTACAACGCTGCTGGCGGAGGGCACACCATGATCGATAGTCGTGCTCACCGCGGCTCCGCCCGCTGTACTCGATGAACTTGACAGGATCCGGTCACCCAGACAAGAAGTATCTGTGCCGTTTTGAACAAAGAAGGAGTGCGAATTTATCGAGCTGTCCAAACAGGGTATCACTATGCCAGCAACAATGCGATACCAACCCTGTGTTATATTCACGGATGGCCATGTAAAGTTGTCCAGAGTTGGGTCGAGGTTGGTGAAAGTAACATCGCGTTGAGACAATTGCCTTTTCCCCCATGCTCTCTTGGCGTGTGTGGATGGGCTTGTCGCGGCGGCTGAGGGAGGATCATCAAGGCCTGAGACAAACCACAGCGTGAACTGGAGTGGATCGGACATGTTGGCGGGGGTAAACCGCCAATTAATCACGGCTGGTTCGCACGTCGTCATATTGGGAATATGAGTGAAAGTGAGATCAAGTGTGGAGAGGGTGCAAGTGGCCGCTGATAATTGGGAAAGGTTATCAGAGAAGATTTAGTGCACTAGACTTGAACACACCAGTGACCGCTCGTACGACATGCACATTCGCACAAAGCGCCCACATGCAGAGGGCGACGCCGTACGGCTTCATTGCGAGTGGGTGCCTCAAGCTCCGACAGAGATGGTGGAGGGTATGGGAAGTGAGAAGATGTGTGTCGTGAGAAGGTGGCCCAACTCATACCTCACGGGCTGTGATATTCTACCGTGTACCAGATGCCGCTGCCGTGAGATGGTTGGCAGATTGTCGTTTCGGTGATACCAATGAAGGGGTTACGACGTCGCTAGTGCGACTTGCCACTCATTAGCGAGGTGATTTACCAATGTAAGTTCAGGAAAGGAATTTTTTTTGACACCAGTTGCCGCCCTGACGAAATGCTGGATAATTCTATCCAGAAACCCGGGTTCACGCGGAAAAAGTTTGCAGGAATCCAAGGCTCAAGCAAAAGTTTAACTAGAAACCCACTTACGGCAAGTATGAGCGGCGGTTTTTTTACGCACCAATGGTCGCTCTCGCAACATGCCCACGGATTTGAGTAGCCCAAATGCACAGTGTAAGACTGCGCAGCTTCATGTCCAGAACTTGGCGGATGGGGAAGAGGGATGGTTTGTATGCGGAAGAGTCGTAGCGCGAGACGAACGCCAGATTCCAAAGCTGTATAACCTGCTTCTCCCGTATCAGAGATGGAAAATCTCAAAGTGTCAAGATGTGGATCGACAGAGATCTTTTCATATCGGCATCTCGGGTTGATGCCCATTTCTTTGAGAGCAATGTGCGCGCCGCGGAGATCTCTTCTAGCTGTACAAGATAATTTCATGCAGCAATGGTCAATCGTGACGCACCGGTCGCCCCCGGAAAAAAGGTCTAGTGGCCTAAATGCAGAGGGTTTATCGTCGGGATGACGTAGCGGGTGAAGTGCGGGAGATGTGAACTCTTGCCTGTTCATGGTTCTCCCGCGGCAAGATGTATAAAGCTCGCGGAGCGCTGAGTGTGCAAGACGAGGAAAGTTCATATGAGAAGATGAAGACAAGAGACTGAAGTTGTAGGGCGAGACAGGAAGGCAGGAATACGGAGCGGGGAAGGCATACTATATCCTAGAAATGCATCGTTAGCTACTCTGACGGCGGCCGTCAGTGGTGAAACGGATGATGGCCCAGGGCTTCCGGACCATCGCTGAAGCAAAGCTTCGAAAAACGCAGGGTGCGCAGGTGGAATAGCGTGATGATATTTGGGGCCTGTGAAGAGTGGGCCAACCCGGACTCGTAATGGATGCTGTGACAAGATCCGAGCAGTGGGAAAGGATGTCGAGGGGAAGTTCGGGCGAGTCTGTTCGAGGTGGAGTTCCTTAAGCGGAGACCACGGTATAGGCAAGGTCGGTTGTGCTTGTGCGAACAATTTTCGGAGGCGAGGAAAGGATGGTGCTGGGTCAAAATCGGAAGCCTTTAGACCGCGAGCTTCACCAGATCCATCGCTTCGAGAAAGGGACCCGCCACAAAGTCTCTGAACATTTGCAAGGGTAGCTCGGGGAGCCGTAGAGACTTCCATCGGGAGGAAACCTTCAGCACTTCGACCATTATATGGAGATCCAATTCGCCACCCCAAAGGGCAACGGGAATGGAGAACGGTGCGGAGCGTGCCAACCAGGCTTTCAACCCATTCGCATAGAAGTCGATATCCTTCCCCGCCTTCCCCGACTTCTTGGACCAATAGCCCAGCTCTATAGACCCTGTCCACAACAGCGGGGTGCTCATCGCAACTTGTTTCCATTCCGAGCAAAACGTGGGACACCCGAAAGACATCCTGAAAATGTAACGGCCTCACATGGTCCAAATCGGGCGGATTGTTTTGAAACGTGAGTAGAAAAATCTCGGCGAGCAACTCTGCAGGCAAGGTGCGGACGGGCGCAATCAGGTATCGGAGTGCGGCTGAGGTGGCGCGCTCCTCGTCAAGCTGTTCGACGAGCACGGCTACTCTGTGCTCGAGAGCCACAATTCTGGAGCATCTTTTTGCCTTTCGAAGGTGTCCGGGTTGCACGAGATCACTCTGTCGAACGGTACGTGCCATCATATTAAACCCAATGCCTTTTTTGAACAGGAGAATAGATGGATGAAATCATCGCTTGCTCGCGCTACGCATTGTTCACCGGTAGCGCACCTGTCGGTTACGTCTTGCGACCAGACCTGCCGGACATCCCGGGCGTGGAGATCCTCGCCATCTGTGGCCTCATTGTCGAATTCCGGGACACAGGGAAGCGTGTCAGCGTCACGAAGCGTCTTCAGGCTGACAAAACCACGATTTGGGAAGAGGAAAAGAACCCGCCTGTCCTTTCCGCCGCGAGGTCTGCCGCCGACCCCCACGCCCACGAGTTTCTCAACGTGCTCCTTCGGCAGTGCCTTACCTACCAGCATCTCGCCGTTATTCTGCGCAAGGGCAGAAGCGAGCCGGTTATTCGGTCCGCAGCAAAGATTGCCAGTCGATTCCGCCGCACGTCTGAATCCTTGGCCGGGCTTATGACGGGAACCTGGATACCCGCGTCTTTCTATCAGGATTCACTGCTCGAATCCTCGCAGGCCCACAGCGGCTGCGAGTACAGGGCCCCAACTGATCTTGAGTGCAGTTCGCCGTACTCGACAGCTTCGATGGGGATAACGATGAGAAGTATCTTGTGGAGGATCTGCTTGTGCTTTGGAAGGCGGTCTACAGCACCCCGACTGATCTTGAATGCGGTTTGACGGCGTACACGGCTACGCTGGTAAAGGTGTTGGTGGAAGTGCTCTCAACAGGAGGTCGTCCCGCAATTGTCTCGGGATACTGGCCTCGCATCTGGTTGTCGATGAATATATTTCCATAATCCCCTGAATAGACAATTTATAATGAGTGAGGAAATTTTGCCTGAAAGAGATTCAGCCCGCGATGCCATAATTTCAGCGGGTATCTGTGCGCCGGAAGACATCGTTTTGACAGCGGACTTGACAGCAGACATATATTAATATATTGGCTGCATGCTTTGCCCATTGCGACACTTACATCACCAAAGTTTCAATCTTCAATTTTCAAAATGCACCAGCAATTCAACTCAACTTCAAGGTCAGCTCACGCATTTGGCAGTCCCGTCCCGCAAAGATTTCCGGCGGTCTCATGATGGAACGAAGACGGAACGGGTTTGCCCATTCGACTCCGTCGAAAAGACCGCCATGGGCGGCAAGATGAGTCTCGTTTGCCTGTGTTTGGTCGCTGATTGGGCCCGGGCTCCGGATGAACTATAATGATGCTCCGGTTTCTTCCGGTTTTCACCTTGAAGGTTTTCCTTGCTCTCGTCGTCCTAAGATTGGGTTTTCACGTCGTGGTGATTCAAGCCCGTCAGCTCACTTATGGCCTTCTGCACCTGCACTGCAACCTCGAAGGCTGTGTCTGTAATCTGTTCAAGTACGACTACTGGAGGTATTCGGAACATTTCCGAACAACCAGGTCCAGGAACTTCTAGCTCGTGCGACAGTGGTGCCTCGTCTTGTGTTCGGCGATGGGCCAGGCTGAGGCCTGCTGAGCCATGGTGCGCCGAAATCCGATTTTCTCGGTGCCATCCATCGCAAGCTTGCGCCGGATCGCCGGTCATCCGATTGGAGACAAGAATCCGGTTGGCAAGCGGCCAGTCTTTGTTCATTTCATTGATAGCACCATTAGGAGGAGGTCCGAAGATTTTTATGCAACAGTGGAACTCTCGAGGCTTCATTTTTGCTTCGTGTTCAGTTCAGTTATAGTAATCCTGAAGTTACGCTTTTTTCACTGGGCTAGGCTTGGCATCCATTCTTCTGGAATGCAGTAAATCCCCCTGAACTGCGGCAACCAAGTCGTTCGGTCACGGTATCATCCAAACATTTATTCGGATTCAACCTCAAGCCCAGTCAAGCGCTCGCATCTTTTGAGGTTCGAAATCAGCTCGAAACTCAGCCACTGTTCCGCCGTCTGTGTATACCCAGCTGTGCAAAGCATCGAGCGGCGAGCAACCATGGACGTGCATCCAGAACATCATGCCAAGTCTGAAACTCGGTTCCCGTTTGAATGGTGACCACACCGTTGCGTTTTCCGTTTCTTTCTCTTCACCCTGCCGTGCACGGTTGAATTTTTGCTTTCTTTCTCCGCCTTTTTTGTGCCGGCACACTTCCTTCCTTTCATTAATCGGAATATAATTCCACTAATACTAAACCGCACTACCTATTTCTAATCTTGACGATATTTCACGATCTTTATTGGCCTCGTATCCGCGCGCTTGCCCTCGCGGCGACAATCCCCACGAAGCGGTGCGTGTCCTCCTCTTCTACAGCGTTGGTTCTGATCTTTTGACGTCTTTGAATTAGGGCGACGGCGTGAAACGGACGCGCGGAGCTGTGCGGTCGGAGCTACGAGAATGCGACTTTCGTCGCATACGGACGATACATTCCCTTACTCGATTGACCGCATCAACGGGCCGACCATGTCCCGGCTTTCTAACCTTCGCCGTTAACTCAATTCGTGGGTTAACGCTCAACCATTCAAGGACATCTTGTCTTACTCGATTCGTACGAATTACTGCGTGCTGTTGCGTTCCATTACTAACTGACGTCCAGGCCTTCACAGCTGCTAACCAATTGAATGGTCAGGCATCATAGCCTACGGAGAACAATGAAGAAAAGAGTGGGTGGAGGGTGTTTGATATTTCAATATTAATTTTTGAGGGTTGGCATGTTATAAACTTATACGTATCATGTTTTTTTTCTACTTGGAAGTTGGAGGCCCATGGTCCAAGTCAAGCCGACCAAGATCATCGTCGGCTGTGAGACTAGCACCGCCACGAGGTGACAGTGCGGACTCGGAGCGATCAAATTCACTTGCCAAGTTCCCGTTTAAGACATTCCTCCGGTCCACCTCTTACAATTGTTCCCCACCATCTCCCACCTTCTGCATTCAACCTGGACTCTGTTTCTTTACTCTCCTTCTTGTATCAGTGGAAAACGAGAAGATTACATCGGTGGCCGTATTATGGACCGCCCACATCTCCCTGTCGAGCTTTTGTGCCAGGTGTTATGTTTGCTAGAAGTTGACGACATCCTTCGGTGTGGTGCTGTACGTTCATTTTAACCCATTCCATCCCCCGTATCTAAACTTCTGTGTTTGTTCAGGTCAATCGTTTTTTCCGCAGTCTCGTCCGCGAGTCGTCTCGTCTTCAGTTCACGTTGGAGCTCGGAAAACATCGCATGCTCTCGTTGCTACCGCCTACCGAGTTTCCCCCGTTTTCTGCGCGTCTAGAACTCATACGTGACCGCGAGCGCAACTGGCGCTCGCCCGAACGATGGGGTGCGGCCCAAAAACTCACACTGCCGCCTACGGGGACAGTGTATGAGTTTGTGGGGGGATACTACGCCAATGGACGGGAAGACGAAAACAAGATTACCTCAGGTATCACGTTTTTTGAACTGCCGTCCACGGAACCCACCAACTCGGATGCCCCGCTCAAGACCTGGACCCACGCCATGGGCGGTGTCAAAATCGTCGACTTCACTATGGACCCGGCACAGGATCTGCTTGTGCTGGTAGCGCTCGCTCCACCTCAGTGAGTCATTTATCTTCTCTGGGAACCGCTCTGACCGACCTCTTGCAGATGTGAATCCGTTTATCAGGTCCATCTACGCTCGTTTACCACAAACGAGCCACACCCGGAGAGCTCCTGCCTATGGGCGTTTTGCCGTGCTTGCCAAAAGTCACCGACCACCTCATCCCGCTTGAGACGACTGGGGCTGTTCGCGTTCAAGTTGCTGGGGATCTTGTTGCCCTCTTGGTTAAGGAGGTGCACGATAGCGTCAGTGCGCATCTGCAGATATGGAATTGGCGCTACGGCTCCCATTATTCTGTATGTCTTTTGTCTATTCGCGACATTCAGGTCTAACTTGACTAGTGCGCAATGGCACGTATGGCTGGGATCGAGGACTTTACCTTCCTCTCAGATAACACCTTTCTCATTGTTCGGCCGTCGGGTCGCTTCGAATGCTACAAATTCGAGAATCCTATCTCGTGCTCCACCACCCCCGAGCTCAAGAGCAGTTATAGTCTTCCGCCGCTTCAGGATGGCTTTATGTATTGGTATGCCGTTGCATCTTTGCTTTCAATTTTTTAATTAAGACCCCTGTAGGTACATCTGCATGAGCAGCAATCCTGCGCCAGGTTATGTGCCGGGCGGAGATACACGGGCAACCGAGTGTACTACCCTCGTCCGGATGAACGTATCCACGCCTGCTGTCTCTACGTCTTCAAGCCAACCGGGCCCGGAGACCACCATGTCCACTCCTTCGTGTTCTTTTTGAACGTTAAAATGTTCCTCGATGAACCAAGAGTGCCAGCGGCCAATACGCAGCGAAAAATCGATATCTATCCTGTGACTCGCAATTCCAGCAGGCCCAGCTCAAGTACAGCGACTAATCAACCGACGCCGTCCTTGTCGTCGACCCCCTCCTCTTCCTCGCAGTCCCAGTCGCAGACCGATTCCCTGCCAGATCATTACCCACACCCCTACCACTCTTCGCACCCCATCCGTCATTCTTCACCCCGGTGAACATCCAGCAGCAGCTCGCATTCCCACCGCCACCAACCCAAGCGGCGATCAGCCGCTCCCGCCAGATGCATCTGCGCTCGTTGCTCATCTCGAGCGGTGTTAAGACGATTCCATGGGAAGAATGGGGCCCGCAGAACACCCGCTGGTTCGACGAGGCGTTGAGCACCGACTGGCAGCACGCGTTGTACGGCCTCAAGACGGTGGAATGCATCGACCCCTTCAATCCGCCACTCCCCGTGCCAGTGGACCCTGGGGACGTGAGCGCCCGCTTCGACGCCGTTGGGGACGACGATGACACTAGCGCCGTACCGCCACCAATGGCACCACCCGTGGATACGCAGACCCTGCCCACCGTGAACGACCTGCTCAACGGAATTGGCTTTGATGTGGTGGACGACGACGATCGCGCGGCCGGCGACACCTCGCGCCAACGGATGGGCCCCGCTCAGCGGCACTTGCGCATTCGCGACTACAATCCGTATTCCTTACGGATAGATGCCGAGTCTCATCTGGACGGCGATGAGGCGGAGGATGGGAAAGGAAAAGGCAAGGCTCCGGCCCGCGAGCCCGCGTCCAGGTGGACCCGCAGAATCGTCACGACGCAATCGACAACGCCGTCTCGCGGCGTGTTCGTCAAGGACATCGTCAGCTCTCTTCCGTACAGCGAAGTTATCAGCAAAGAGAAATTTAACGTCACGGATGTAATGATGGACGACTGCCGGGTGTTGCTGATGCAGGTTAGTACTCAATGTTTCACCGTCCTACTGGTGCTTATGATTTCCTCAGCGCGGAAAGGGCGGAAAGCTAAAGGGGATCGACATACTGACGATGTAGATTGGTCCGACCTCATTGTATCGAAAGCACCGGAAGGAATTAAAGGCAATTGTACATCAACTATGTATGCACTCTACTTAGATGCCCCATGAGTATTATTTGTCTATAAATGCCTGTTAAATAATCTATATGTATCCGTCCCAAAACAATAAATTATTCTCGATAAATTACCCGAATACGATGAAAGACATCCAGAGCACCATAGGGACCGTAAACCACACAATATAGACCGGGAACGTCACACTTTCTGTTGCTGCCCTGCGCACCTCTTCGTCAACTCTGACATTTGTCGCTGGTTTGGGTGGAGCGCGAGGTGCCCACCAGCGGATTTCGGACCACACCGGCGGGAGGAAGACAAGACAGGCGGTATGCAACTGCATGAATAATGGTCAGAGTCGCTCTGAGAGGAGGAATGAGGGATAGGTGTACGATTTTTATGCTTTTCAATAACAACATCGGGTATTCGTGGACTGACGGCGCGACATAGCGAGGTTTGCCGTTCAGTCCGAGCGTTGCTCGGGGATGGGTAAACAGTAACCAGATAGAATATAATACGATTACGAAGAAGTGCCAGGCCAAGCGGATAGGCGAAGGGGCGATACTGCGATCGGTTAGTATTCATTGTGAACGGACGGGACGATGTCATCTTACCCAGACAGCAGCGAGGCGGGACCATTGACGCGAGCCTCTTTTCGTTCAAAGTATTTCAGGCACCCCGTCCTCAGAACGGCCAAGTCTTCGTCTGGGAATAATATTAGATCCTGTCAAGTGAACCAGATTCTTGACGTCAAAACATACCATCGCTACTGAGTGCGTCATACAGCACAACGCTCAGAATATTCACGGTCGACGCTACGGCTTTCCGGCGCCAATGCCATTGGCGCAGGACGTGGCTCGTTTGTTCACGATCCTTGAAGTCGGGAAGGGCGCCTAACAAGGATCGAAGGATCACGACATCATTCAACGCGACGGTCATCCCGCCGCCCGTCAGAGGGTGTCGCATGTTCCAGGCGTCACCAAGGAGGATGGAGCCGGCACTGGACAAGGAGGTTCCTTGTTGAACGGCCGGGAGAAATGAGTTGGGCATTCGTCGGAGATGGCCTTTCGCTAAGGCGACTTCAGCGGGACAGCGTAATGGAAGGGGGAGTTGAGGAACAATTTTTGTTAGGATGTGGGACTTGCGGGTAAAATGAGCTAAAACAGACACGCATGGTAGTGCTCACTTTTAAGTCGGACGGCACGGGGTGTTTGATATCGACCAGCATTTGGGTATCGTGTTTAGAGATTTGGTACAGCAGTACAGGACCTGACCCTCTAACAAGGACAACTGTGCCGTGTTGCTGCAGAGGTAATACCACATCCTCCAAAACTACTTCAACAAAATGGCTGCGTGTCGACGCCTTTACTGCCGCGGGTCCCATAACGGATGCTCGAAAATTTGAAAAGTATCCATCCGCAACGACGACCAGGTCCGCGAAGAAGGTCGCCTTGTTTCCATCCTCCCCAGATGCAACACCATCTGTCTGGACGGCGTGAACCCCGATGATTTTTTGCTCAAAATGGGCGTGGACCATTCCTGTAACGGTTGCTTCGATAACGTCCACACCGACAGATTTTCGGGCGACATCCCGCAGATTCCTAAGGAATCTTCCGTGGTGGAAAGAGCGGCCCTCGATCGTCGCCGGGTATGGAATTTCGACCATGTCATCCCCGGAAAGCAAACAGCATCCTTTAACCTGCATTGCGTCGATGTTATCCAGACAGGAGGCAAGACCGAGCTCCTCTAGTGCCGACACTCCGCCTGGTTGGAGAATTTCGCCAACATTTCGATCTGGCTCTGCGAGAGAACGCTCTAGCAAGGCTATCCGGAGCGGTTTTGAGCGGGGAAGGGTGGAGAGAGCATGGGCAAGGGCCGAGCCTGCAACGCCAGCACCGACGATGAGGACATCGTACTGAGTGGTCCACATGGGAGGAGATCAAGAGAGCTTCGACCCTCCAATACGGTACAAACCGTGATATGCGCAAATCTTGGCATGAATTCCCTGTCAATCTGTTCCTGTTTGATATTTGAGGATGAAGTCGAAGCTATTGCCCTCGGAACCAGACAACCCCAAACAGCACAGCTTCCATTCGACTGGCATGTCTGCCGACGCAGAGAGCAAGCTCAGCCTGCTCTCATTGCCCAATGAAATCCTGATTCTGGTCTTCTCTCATCTTGAGGACCCTTATCCTCTTTATCCCCTTTCGACCCTGTGCCGCCGCCTACATTTTCTTGCACTGCCGATATATTTTTCCCGCACAGGCGTATGCCAGTGCGATTCGGAGTCTTCCAACGCGTCCTGCAATATCGCAGTTGGAGGCGAGAACACAAGTACTTTGGGCGCGCTACAGACCTCGCTGTTTCTCGGCGCAGTTCAAAATCTATGTTGTACCTTCTCGAATCCGCATTCGCAATCCAAAGATTTGGCAAGATTTCGTGGTCTGTGTTCTATACTGAGCAGTATAGAATCGACCAATCTCGAATTCAGTACTCCCTCACATGATGATTATCTCGATGGAGCGCAAACAACATATTACGACGATGTTGTCCGAGTCCTGAATGCCGTGCTGGAAAAATCCTGCACCACTCTGACCATTGCTACCATTCCCACCGATTCAATCCCCGCTATCTCTCGAATTCTGAGGCGTGCCCGACTTCATACGCGTGGAACCCGCCAACATCCTGCAATGGGGGTTTCAACGAGCAGCATTTCACTATCACCCGCCGCCTTTCGTCAGAAAACACTATCGACGTTCAGACTTCACTCTGAAATACTTTTCTCGCCTCATTGTCGCGCGTGGACAATAGACGTTCTGAACTCATTCCCTCTCGCGTCCGTTTCCATCGATGCCCCAACGGTCTCCACCGACGTTTTGGATGCACTGCTTTCCGTAACGGAAATACCAACCCTCCGTGATCTGTCCATCCTGAATTGCAGAATCAAGCCCTCACGAATGCATCTCTTCCTGTCTCGCCATCCGACTATCACTCGACTGCATCTTGACAGCGTATTCGTTCCTTCGCTGGAGGAGCGCCTCCCTCCAGGTCATCTGCCCCAGTTGAGGGCACTGTCAGCTCCGGCCGCACAGCTGTCGTATCTACTCCAAGCAATGGAGCAAACGGCTGCCCTTCGCACCGTCCGTGTCCTAACCCATATGACACGACTCGACCTAATATTCGCCGACAAGTCGCTGCGCTCCGTGACGTCCCGTCTCGCGCCCGTATCCCTTACCCTCGTCCTTCCCGTGCCTCCTAATCTACCGCGTATCGCGGTAGACCCGGACCTGCACTTCGGCTCGGACACCGCGCTTAACCTCGTGACCGCGTTGGAGTTTGCGTTTCCCGAGGAGACAGATAGTGTCGCCTTCAAAACGTCCACTTACGTCGTCTTCATCACAAAGTGGTGCGACCCGTTCCCGGGTCTAACGACCGTAGAGCTTTCTGGATTCAACCGCGGCGATGACACCTCGCTGATTCTCGAGGCGATTCGGACGCACGCACCAAATGTCGAGAGGTGGTGGTGAATGGTGTGGAGTATGATTTGGCAGGTAACGCGGGCGTGCGTCATAGCAATATTCGTCACCGATACTTGGATTGGGTTGCCCCCCGTCAGTTTTCGTGCGGTTTGGGACATACGACTCGTTCGTATCTTCCGATTCAGCAGATACTGCGACCGGCATATATCACCCTTGAGGCGCACTTTGGATAGCCTCCTTGATGTTGCCCAAGCTCTCAGGAGAGTCGGGGAAGAAAAATTGTATGTAGTACTCGTGTACATCGTAGGGTATGTTGCTGTATTTAGCGTGTGTGAGTTAATGAAGGGTATGGGTGTCGAAGATTATGACCCATTACTTCACAGAAGTTGGGATCAACTGGTCGGAGACTTTCCAGTACAAGGTGCCGTTCGTTTCTCGGATGCAATTCCTATGTCTGGATTCTGTATAAGTTTTTCTTCGATACTTATGTCATTTCTCTCTGCTATTCCATTTTGGTACTTCTCTTGAACGAAGTCGGAACTGAACGGAATCGCCTACAACCACTCACTAGATGGTGGCTTTATGGCAAACTTCAATAATCTGTTTTACTGAGAGTAGACTCAACAATGGTGCGGGCCAAATCGCATCCATCGTCAAAGAATGCAAACTGGATGACTCCAAACGCTGCTGAACATGCAGGGAACTGTATATTTGCGCAGAATATGTATATGCTGGGAACCGTGTATTTGTGCAGAACGTATGAAGTGTTTGGGTCGCTATGAAAGAAACGTTTGGACCAGATGGTAGTCTGCTGAGCTATACTGTAACTGGGGCTAAAATTACATGTTATGAACCTTACATGCACTGAAAAATGTCTCCTGATTCTGAGAGACAGAAGCAGATACCGAGACTCTCCGAAATGTCCTTCAAGCGTCCCAGTACGCACGAGGTTTGTGGTGAAACCTATGCAGATCCGTCGACGATGAATTCGTCTCAATGCGAAGTTCGATATCGTCAGCAGGTTGGGTGCCAACATGAAATGTTGGCCAAACATCAGATGACCTGCTAGGGGTAGGTGCCTCGCGTAGCGTCGAGGCAGTCATAGATACGGCCGCAGCGGCGTCGCCGAGGACGCTGCTGTAATGGGCGAGGGTAATGACTGCGGTGGGGTAGATGCCCTGGCGCAGCGTGATTCAGCCAAGGCTCAAAATCGAGAAGTGTTGGACTCACCACGATCACGCTCGAGCAGAACGCGTACATGGTGAGGGCGAACGACACAGCCGGCTGTGCGCTGATCCACTCGTGAATCCGGGGTATGGCGGCGACGAATTGCACAGCCTGATACAAAGAAAAGCGTCAACAATAGGAGAAAGGCACAAAAGATAAGGGAATCGGCGCACGAAGAACAGGAAGTAGAGCACGCCTGACTCCAATAAGAGGAGCAGTATAGTCTCCGCTTGGGAGCGCCGTGGCTGTTTATTCCCTTGGCTCGCCAGAAAACTGTCTTTCAGCATCGGTCCGATTGTCTGGCGGTAGTTCCAGACTGTCAGGCCAACCAAAATGGTAGCGACGGTGGTGGTTGCGCACGCCGTGGCATAAGTAACGAGTTGCACGTTCCGACAGAAAGCAGGTTTCTCGAAGGCACCTTTGAGGTTAGATTTGGGTTGGGTAATGCTAGTAGGATGAGGAATATTATTGCTGACCAATGACAATATCGGATCCCACCGCCGCAACATAATAAGTCAGCATCAATGTCGATACTAAAGCCACTCCAGTGAGTCGACCCGGAGTTGTAGAGACAGCCACGTACTTAAGGAACCTAAGAGCAGCGCCAGTGGGAAGATAAATACCCAGGGGCGATAGTACCCTTTTAGGTTGAAGACACGCCAAAGTATAATCGCGTCCCCGAGAAGAGGCTGAATAAAAAGAGTCCAGTGAGCGTTGGCCTCTCTATATGTCGATGCAAAGCTCACCAAATACGCGTACAACGCGTCGATTGCCGCTATCAACGGAAACATGAACGATCGTGCGTCGGCAAGCCTAGTGCTGAGAGGAAGGTCGGAGTGGACGATGAGGGTGAGCTTTGCCTCCATGATGAAGTTCGCCAAGTCGAGAGCCCAGAGAACAACGGCGATAAAGAACATTATGAGGATGGCGAGCAAGGTAAGCTGTGTCGAACGTTGTCGCCTGCCTTTGGAGCTATCGCGGATGAGAACTAAGTTACGTAGTGAATCCAAGGAACTGCGAGCGTACAGGAGGACGGAGGTCGCCTTGAGTACCAAGACGGCATATACGGCTGAAAATGGAGGATTACTATTCGATAAAACTGAAGAAAAAAATGGCACACACTGAGCCACACTGTCTCATTAGTGATTGCGACGAACCCGCGCACTACGTCGTGTCCAATGGTGCGCAGGGTCTTGATCTCATCGGGGGTCATTGTGATGAGGTCTGTTCAGGTCCTTGGTGCAATTTAACCATTTAATTCGATCGGATAGAGCACTAAAGCTATATGTACCCCGGGTTCGCAAAAGCTACCGAAGAAGGTTGATCGATGTAGTATCTGAATCTTGAACGCGAGTGCAATGATTCTGTTGGTGTTCTGCAATAAGGAAAACGATAAAACTTGCAGGTGGTACTTACTTACTATTGGGCACCAAGCGGACTAGTCTCGTTCCCAGACGTTATCGAGCAGTGACGCAGTCGCTCGCTGCAGCAAGTAGGACATAGCTTGCCGGGGATATCGAAACCACAATTTGATAAAAGTTTGATGGAGGAACGGAGAGATCTCCCCGTTCGAAGCTGCGGCGACCGAGCCCTAACATTTGAAGCCGGGATTATAGCTGGAGTACAGTTCAAGAGGTGTCGTAGCGCGGAGGTTTCAAAGATAGATTGGGGTGTTCGAATATCCCGGGCCATTCGTCAGCATGGGCACCGCGAATCTAGATTCTTCAGGTGAACCAATGCTTTGGTCCGTAACACAGGTGGCAAAAATTGGCCTTCGAGTTGTTAAAAACTGCTGGTAAAATAGTGCGCAAGTTGGTGGGATGAGATCAACCATATTAGGCGCCCAGAACAGGCGCCATCAGATGGTATATTATCTAAGCCAATCGTATACCATTTTTGGTAATGCCCAAACTCGGATAAGTAAATCTGTTTCTGAACTTTGACGCTCGCAAAGCAGAGGTTCTCAAACGTTCGAATACATCCATGACCTCCGTTCCCGAACCCATACCGGCTCCACTACCCTCCTCCCACCCCCAGCTACCGCAACATGTCTGGAAAAAATTCAAAAAAGAGTATCCAGAGTCTATCATCTTCTCATCTTTCAACGTCCCTCGCCACCTGCTTAGCACTGGAGAGATTTCAGCCGACTCTTCAGAATACGTCACTTTTTTTGTCCCCAACACGGTTGGCAGGGAGAAGTTCCTCAACCTTGATCCCGGCTGGCTCCACTTGGCGGTTTTCCTTTCCGATCCTCCGCTTGCCTGCGAAGCTCTTCGACTCGGATCTCCGATCCAGTATAAGGAGCGTCGCGGCTTCTCGGCTGTTTATTTCGGATGCGCATGGGTTGAGAAGTATGTGCATCATGGCAGATTCAAGGATCGTGCTGGCAAATCCCATATCCCCGAAAACCTGATCCCCGAACTCATGAAATGCTACTCGCGCATGGTAAAAGTTTGCATCTTCCTCCTTGAGCAGCATTCCGACCCCAACGAGACGCACAAAGGCGTCTCCCTTCTTCATCTAGCATGCGTCATTGGCTCGTGGGATCTCATTCTTACTCTTCTCCTCCATGGCGCGAAACCCTCCAACGATAACACTTTGAAAATATACCCCATTGACATGCTCGAAACACCGGCAGAGAAAGCACGCTTCACAGCCCTCGTATCCCAATCTTCCACCCAGGTCCGCCCTCCTCGTCCATGTCCCTGTGGCTCCGGCAGCCCCCTCTCCGCGTGTCATGCGAAAAATCAGCCTTATCTCGGAGAGTACCTCTGCCCGTGTTGTTCGCGCAAGACGTATGCCAAGTGCTGCCAGAAGAAAATCGCTTTCACCTGGTCCGAGAGATGGACGGACGAGACTCAATTTCACTGGGTAAAGACGGTCATTCAGCCGATGCAGTTCACCGATCCGGAAGAACAAACGGAATTTATAGCCAAGA
Source organism: Mycena leptocephala (assembly GCA_029378395.1). Lineage (NCBI taxonomy): Eukaryota > Fungi > Basidiomycota > Agaricomycetes > Agaricales > Mycenaceae > Mycena > Mycena leptocephala. The sequence goes on from JARJLF010000342.1 coordinate 88,322, forward strand.
TGCAGAGTATGAACAAGGCCGAACAGCGCGACCTCTTGCCCACGCCCGAAGGAACTCGAGAAATCCTTCGACATACCCGAGCCATCATCCAAACTCTTGCGCTATACGAAAAGTCGATCGTGCGTTTGCAAAAGCAGCCGAGAAGACAGGTTATTTTCCGAAGTGTGTACGTTCACTTCTGGTCTTAGCTTTGCTCAAGCTCCGCGCACGGTTGGATCGATGTGACTTCAAAGGTCGACGGGAAGGCACTCGTGGGCCATTGGAATCAAGCCGTCGATGACTACATTGCGTCTGGCGTTGACCACCGTGGGCGGAGGATCATCGAGAATGCCGCGAAGATCAGGATTGCCGGTGGGCCGTTGTTTCGGGAATGTGAGGCCAATGGGTGTGTCAGCATCGAGGGCAGAGATTCGGTCAGGCTCCTTGTTTGCGCTGGATGCAAAACGGTACGTGTCTACATGGCCCCGCAATGGCGGAATGGTTTGACGGTCGCCTATCAGGCGGTCTATTGCACCAAGAGTTGCCAGAAGAGCGCGTGGAATTCCCACAAGCTTGTGTGTCGTTCCGGGACCGCCACGGTACAGGCGCTCCCGTCTCAGATTGCAATTTTGAAAGCGATGGCGCAGCTAACGGGAATGGACTTGTCGTACGACAAGAAGGCACTGAACGCTGCTTGCGAGTCGTTTGGGTCCAAGCAAGGGTACAAGTTGGGGCGAAGAGTAAAGGTATGTTTCAATTTATATTGGCTGAGTTTGGGCTGACTCTCCGCCCGCACAGGCGCCAACAGCGCCCTTCAGTATCCAAATACATCATGTATAAATAATAGGGTTGTCCGACCATGTGATTTCAATCGCAATCGTGTCTTTGCACCATCCTCACTTGCACGCGGCCTCGGTTTAACTAGCAATTTACCAGCAATCTTTCTATTTGGGGCGTTTTTTACCGGCTCAAAGGCCAATTCTTGTCACCTGGTTATCCAAAGCATTCGTCCACCTGAAGATTCGCATTGCCCGTGCTGGTGAAAGAATATTTGAACACCGCCAGCATACAAAGCCTTGTGCAGTACAGTACACTCCTTAAGTTTTGATAGCGTATTGGTAAATGCGCTCATGTTATACAGAACGAAGTCACGAATGAAAAGACGACTCATACTATGGATCGCTGCGCCCACACAAAATACAAGTCTTCTACAACTTCTCGGAAATTGGCGTCCATTTCCCTGTGGTATTGCTCAGCGAGATCTTCGCTGATCCCTTGTTCGGAAAAGCGCTCAGCCCACTCAGTAACCACCATCTTCAACGTTGTTTTGAAAACCGCCCCCAGCCTCTCAATATTCTGCGGTACTAATGAAATGTATCAGTTTGCGCGTGATCCTAATAGAAGATGTGCTGACCGTCGCAGCCGTTGTTGCAAACTGGCATGGATACCTTCTGGCTATGGATCTCGGAAAATGAGCCTGTGCTTTGGATCATCGACTCCATCTTCCTCCCGATGTCTACATCAGCACCGCGGGCTTGTAGGATTGCGGACCAAATGGCCATCACTCGCGATACCACTGGTCCCCCGCTTTCAATTATCCTGCTAATGTCCAACTCCTCGAGAATAAGCCATCCACCTGGTTTCACCAATTTGGCCGCTCGTTCCAGGACATCTCTGACGTTCGGGACCTTCCGTTATTCAGTCGCAATGCGGCAGCTGGACGAGGTGTGAAGCGCACATGCATGAGAAGCAGACGAGCATGGACGATGTCGAATGTGCCCTGCTCGAAAGGGAAGTTCTGTGTGACGTCGAGGAGATGGAAATTGACGTTCTTGGGCAACAGGACACTGAAACCGCTATATCACATGTGCGAACATGCAAAGAACGAAGTACTCACTCCTGCAGAGTTGGAGATATATCTGCCGCAAATACTTCAGCATCGGGAAAGTCATTGGCGGCATCGATGACCCTGAATTCCTTTCTCAAAATCGCCCAAGCAAAGTCGGCTCGAACGTACGTACCATGCCCCACTCCCGCACCTGCAATTTTCGTCAGATCTATGCGTCAAGTGTATGATTTCCAAAGGGCTCACCCGAGTTCCAGAATTCTCGCAGGCGACGTGTCATATATCGGAGCAAAAGAAATCTTGCCGCCCAAGTACTCCCGGATTGCGAAATGAATCTCGTCAAGCCTTCAAGTTGGATATTATTCCTCAGAATATATACGAAATACACGAAGAAAAACAGAACTCACCTATCCTTCTCTGCTAAGTCTTGGGCAGTCTGAATGCAATTAGCGTAAGGTGGCTGCGATAGAAACTGGACGCACTTTCAGGGTGTATGTGAATTCCTCCATTGCTGGATGATCATTCGATGAGTGGGTAGGCTTTATATGCTTGAGAAGATGGACGTCGTCTTCACGGCATAATTAACAACCCAATTCCTCACGGTACCAGCAATGCGGTATCCTGGTTAAAAAAAGTACGCGAGAGACGAACGGAGTTCTTGAGTTGGCGTGCACGCGCTCAGTACTCTTGCAGACCTTGGAAAAATGGCGGAATTATGATACATTTTGTGTGAATAAATGCCTTCAGGTTTTGTTTCTTTATCCCCAGTATTTTTGTAATGCCGAAATTTACTCATTATGGGCTCATTAACAGCTCTCACTGTGGAGGATTCAAGTCCTGAAAAGGCATATTTTTGCACCCGCTCGGATTTGGGGGGATGTTCCGGCTCAGGTATCACATAAATAGTCCGTTTCTGGATTCTTGGTGCCCACGAAGCCCATTGACAGTGTAGGTCGAGATCTATCAGTCTCGTAAACCAGACAGGCCTGCGGTCACTACCTATGAACTCCGTCCGGAATAGAGTAAATCAAGGCCAAAATTTCGTGTTTCTAGGTCCGGGATATAGAGTAAAACAACCTCCTCAGAGGCGACATCGGTCCAACATTGAGTAAATCAGTGCCACAGGCCCAGAAATTTTGGGACATATCATGAGGACTTGAGGAAATTTTTCAGAACTGTCCCTGTGTGATAAAATGTGGTTCAAAATCTGTCGCAGGCGCTGATGCACCGAAATCTAGGTCAGACGGCCAAATTTCATAGAGTATGGCCTTTTGGCGGACGGAGTTCATAGGTAGTGACCGGGGGCCTAACCAGACTTTATATCGGGGCGACCGAGAAGACAATCGTTCTCGGTAATCTACATAGAGATCTATGGACACCGGAGATACCACTCGAGGTATCCAGACAGTAGAATCGCCCCAGGAGTATTTTTTTGACATTTTCTAGAGATTTCCCTGGACGATGGTGGCAAAATACAGTTAGAAGTGCCAGGTGGAGAAACTCAGGGAAGCGGGGGAAAGCGCAAAATGTACGAGGCAAGCACAAGTGTCCTGAGCTGGGAGGAGCGGCCGTACGCAGCTTCACATGAACTGATAGTTGTTTGAGCGAAAGTGGGATCAGAGTCCTCGCCGTCCTGGACCTCAGCATAGGGTGCGGCGATTGGTTGACGAAGCTCAGGAAGATAGAGAACGATCTCTGATCAGCTCAGACGGCGCGAGAAGGTAATGCGGATTGAATGCGGGTAGAGAGTACAGATTAAAGAAATGTAGATAAATACAGGACCAAGTACAACAAAACGAAGAGATGCTCATTTCGTGGTGGTTGCGGAGGAGAATTTCGTCACGGACTTGGTCTGAGTGAAGAGTCAGGACCGCAGAAAGGAAGGGGGAAAAGAGACGTACACCCTCGGAGATCGCATGCTTGGCCAGCTCACCGGGCAGGATTAGCCGTACAGATGTCTGGATTTCGCGCGAGGAGATGGTGGATTTCTTGGAGTATTGCGCGAGTTCTGAGAAGAATGAGAAACGGAGGATGGTAGCACAAGAGTCGACGCACTGGATGCCTCGGACGCAATACGCTCGAAGATGTCGTTGACGAAGCTGTTGAGAATAGCCATCGCCTTGTTCGAGATACCAGTGTCGGGGTGGACCTGCTTAAGGACTGGAGGAATGGTTGGTGAATGTCGAAAAGAAAAGATGGGTGACGCACCCTTGTAGATGTACGAGGAGTAAGTCTCCTTGCGCGTCTTCTTGCGCTTCTTCTTCTCGCCGTCAGCTGGTGCTGCGGCTTTGGAGGTCTTTTTGCCCGCCTTCTTCTCGGTGGTCTTGGACGGCGCCTTAGAGGCGACGGGTGCCTTTCCGGCGGTGGATGCGGGGGCCTTTCCGGCAGTGGATGCGGGTTTGGGAGCCATTGAGTATAAGTGAAGACGGAGAGGTGGATTTACGAGGTGGTAGCGGGCGGGCAAAAGTTAAAGGCATGGCGAAAGTTGACCCGAGCCTTATATAGTGACGCGTGACGTTGGTCTTGTTTGGTCCGATTCAACAAACGCGTGAGACGCGTCTTTGTTGACACGCCAAACAGTATAAATACTCACCAACGTCGACAAACTCGCATCTCTCTTTCGACCCCAACCACCACCACCCTCAAACCACCACCCACCCTCGCCCACTACACAATAATGTCTGGCAAAGTCAGCGGCAAATCAAAGTCCGGCAAGGCGGCGGGCAGCGGCGACGCGTCCAAGTCTCAATCCCGCTCTTCGAAAGCCGGCCTTCAGTTCCCTGTCGGTCGTATCCACCGTCTGCTGAAGAAGGGCAATTACGCCCAGCGTGTCGGTGCCGGTGCACCTGGTGCGTTCTCTTGTCCTTCACTCGTTCGCATCTGATATATCGACTCAGTTTACCTCGCCGCCGTTCTCGAATACCTTGCTGCCGAGATTCTCGAACTCGCTGGCAACGCCGCTCGTGACAACAAGAAGCACCGTATTGTGCCTCGTCACCTTCAACTCGCCATCCGGAACGACGAAGAGTTGGGCAAAGTGGTTGTCTCATTCTTTCGTCGACTCATTCTCATGCCACCTTCAGCTCCTCGGCTCCGTCGTCATCTCCCAGGGTGGTGTCGTTCCCCACATCGACCCTTCTCTACTGCCAACCGGCACGAAGAGTACGCCTTCCTCTCATCTTTCTGGTGCTTTACTGACTCGTCTTTGCAGAGGGCAAAGGTCAACCCGAGTGATTTTCTTGTCGATGTATCATCATCCTTCTATAGTTATTCTATCGTCTCTTCTCGCATTTGTACCCTTTATGTATCGTCTTCATATCAATCTCGCATGATGACCGCCAACCGTTTTGCTCTGAGCGTGTGATATTCTCTTTTCTTGCCGATAGATTCTTCGCCCCCTCTTCCGTTTGCTCTCGATGCCTTGCTTTCTTCCAACGCCAGGCGCTTCTACGTGGTTGTTGTCGTTCTCAAGAGCCTCCACCGTACAACGCCGCCCTCCGATGGCATGGACTACTTTTTCCCTCACGGCGTAGACGACCCCGCACGATTCTTCTCGTTCTTTAGAAACCGTGTCCGCCCCCAAGCCGACCTGGCCTGCCCCGTACTCGACAAGAGTGACTTGCACTTTGTCATACAAATGGTGCACCGAAGCTCGCCGAAGAAACGCGCGCATAGACACGTACTTCTGGGAGCACCTTACGCGCAAAAAGACTAAGAAAAGACGTGGCGCTTTTTTGCCACTGGACCATACGGAGAATGGACCTCCACAAGCTCGTTCGTCCATTGCTCGTCACGACTGGCTATCGACGCTTTCGGGGGCGTCTTTTTGGTGGCCTTTCCGCATCCGGCGTCCTCGACTTCGTTTCTCGGTGGCACGATGTGGTTCCGAGTCGTTGCATCCGTAGCCTGAGTTCACGCCTTCACTGAATCGCCGTCGTCACAACTCGTCATTCCCGTTTCTACGACTTATGAAGGTGTTCTCACTCGATGTCCCCGCGCCTCCGATGCCAACCTCTTGGATGCAGCCCTGCTTTTTCGCTGTTCCGCTTCCGCAGTGCCTCCGAATCCTCGCTATCGTATCGACCGCGCCGCGCTCAGGCGATTGTGAGGGTCTGAAATCCGTTCTGATTCAATACAGCGTCTCGATTCGACGGCGAACGCCTCCGTTCTCCCAGTCACTTTACATGTGCGGGGTTTCTCCTGGGATCGAGAGACTCTGCCTGGCGTCCCACGGGTGTTTCTGGTGGATCGTGCCGCTGTCGTCTAGCCTATCATGGGCCCATGTCAGTGCCCATGCCCAACGTCCCCGTCCAATGCTAATGGACCGTGCGCGAGGACGAGACCCTGAACCTCTGAGTGGTGGCTGCGTACAGTCCCGACCCATCCGAAACTTTCGTCGTCTCGTCCCTTACACAAAATTCGACAGTCGGGGCTCTCTCACAGCTTTCTTTTACCGCAGCCGATCTCAGCTGCCTGCGTTTTCTGGCCCCTCACTGTGCTCGCTGCTATCTGGCTCAGCCAGCCCCGCCAGGTGGGATGCATTCGCGGCAGCCCAGATCGTACACGATGATATTCTGACTCCGATTGCCCAGGGCGGCGAGGACGTCACCGTCGACGGCTGGCAATTTGACGAGATTTGGGCGTTCATGGGCCGACTCGCCCATAGGCTTCCCGGCGCGCAGGCTCCTTTTCCTTCGACGGCTCGGTTTCGTCTCTGTATCTTCAGCGGCTGGTCCGTTGTCACAGTCGCGTGGTCCTTCTGCAGCACCAATCCAGCTTCCAAACGTCTATCTATTCTGCAATCTACTTGCCCCCGTATCTGCGACAGCGCCACACCGCACCGTCCGAGCTCGGAACAGAGTTTCTGGTAAAGCGATCAACTTTGGCGGGACGACGACGCTTCTGAGGCGGTTCATGGCGTCGGACCAGCGGCTCCATGATACTGAACGGTGCTTGTTCGGCCGTTGCGGTGAGGGGCTGCAGCGGGTCGCACGCGTTCACCGTCAGCAGCTTCACCCACTTCCATTCCGAATTCGTTCGTCGAGGGGTAGATCTATCTGCAGCGCCGCGCCGGGCTGGCGGAACAGCAATGTGAAGCTGCCGAGGTCTACATCGAGCTCAGAATTCGGTGGCCTGAGTTGTGTCGATGGTGGGAGCACGGGTATGATTGTACGAGCAGTTCTGCAGCTTGGCGTTGACCTCGGGGTGCTTGTCGTAGCGCATGTCCTGTGCCGATCGACGATCGACGATCGTCAGACTGGCCTCGTTCTTACTGATACTCCGTGAAGCAGTCTTCCGGGAGCTCAGGCGAGATGAATAGCTTTATCACTCAAGCTCAGCATCTCCGCCCTCGCATATTCGTGCCCGCATTCTTGGAAGTCTTATGATCGACACCGACGGCTTCGTCAGGTCGCTCTCGAATATCCGGAGAACGTCTTGCGCAATTGCGCGCGCACCATAAGCACGGTGGTGTTCCTTGTCTTCGCTGCGCGACCTTCGAGGGCAGACGGTGTATGCCCCCACCTCCCGGCGTGGGCTCGACTTGACAAAGTCCCGTTGTACCTGGCGGGAGAATTTCGCGAGAGAACGAGACAAGTTCGGATAGAAAGACCTTGAGAGGCAGTCGGAGCGGAGGAGCTGCGCCCGGTTGGGCGTGTCTTATATGTCGCGCATTCGAAAGACTATTGACGCCAATTGTAACTCGTATCACCGGTGTGGTGTACCAGCCCCAGGCACCACGCAGCAGACGGCTATGAAATTCCTCTCCGAGCAGGGGGGTCACAAGATTTGAATATCTATACTGTGGGGTACGCGAATCCCTGATCAATCGTATTCCTTTGTTCATTATTTCCTAGATTCACATCTGGATCTGGCGCAGGTCTCTTGGGTTACGCTACCTTTCCCTACGACTATGCATTGAATCCTGAGGATGATGGAGTTGTACGTCGAAACCGACTTTTCTGTGTGGGGTGCTCAAATTCGTTTTTCAGGTGATCCAATACTCCAGTGCTCAACGACGAATTATAACCTCGGGCGTGTACATTCCGTTCGCTTTTCCAGCGCATTCCGGTCTGGAAATTAAATGGCGCACAGGGCGGCTGCTCCGCCCCGGCGACTACGTGCTCGACACGCCATAATTGACTGGTTGTCGCCACTCAATTCAGAAGGCTCCCCCGCCTCGGGGTGCCCTACCGGTTGGGACACGTACTCCGGAGGGTATCGACCCTGTTCGTACGTACCCTTTCTCCAATCCCTCCAGCATGTATTTCGATCTCAACTCTCGCCGGCAGAAAATTTCATGGATTACTCGTACGACAGTTGCGTGACGGGGTGTACCGGCGCGTTCTCAGATGGCGACTTATCGCACAAACCTAGGGCTACCTTCAGATATACCGATCTCGTTTGCGTACCTGCATGTATCTTTAATTTTACAATTCGCTCTGCATAGTCAGCACTTTTCAGCACTTTCTCCTTCTCGGTACTCAATTGAGAATGGTTTTTCTCGTTCTAAGTGCCCGAATCTCCCTATGATGAACTTTCATGCACCACAGTCACAGTGGCAGTTGTAAGCGCGGGCCAAGAGTGCTGACTCTTGACTTAAGATTCCATTCGATGAAAATTCAAGGGATTTGGTGTACGAGAATATGCAAGAGACGCTCTTTGGGCTCGCTAAGTTGAGTAATCGGGTTGCGGTCGTATTTGACACTGTCACGTCGAGCGGCGAAGGCAAGGAGCAAGAGGTTTCGGAACGTCGGCCCGAATATGCGCACTGACCACGTTGCTCTTGGCCGCGATGTTGGAAATGTTGTTCGCGATATCCTTGCCAGTGAATGCGTCGTTCGACACGGACAGATACGATTCACTGGCATACGACATGGATTGCTTACAAGAAATCCATTCGACTCACCGTCTTGTTCGCCGTGGCCCGTGGTTAATGTCCGCTAGTTGCCAATCGTGACTCACGTTAGCCTGCTTGCACGTTGGTCAGTGCTCGTTGGTATACCTCGAGTCGAGACCAAGCAATACAGAGTGGACATGGCACCGACTTGCGGAAAATCTGTGGTATGTCCGATTGCGAACCCATCCTCATCCTCCCAAACATACTACCTTCCCGGGTGTCATAGGTCCTGACTCTCTCTGCCGCGCATAGATTGGAAAGGACATCTCCCGCCAGTGCGCCCTCACTGCCGCCATAGACTCGCAATCCCGAGATCGGAAATTATCTGGTGAACCGCAGTGGGCGAAGCTAGTAGCGTGTGGCCTCGTCACTTCCACGGCATGTATGCCCTTTGTTGACACACGTCCTCGGAGCACAAGTATCAGACTTTTGTGCTAATCATGAGTATGTCCGGTAAGAGAAGTGGGACGAGTTGTTGGTCGGGTTCAAAATTGAAATCACGGCGCGTCTACCTAATAAGGAATGTCAGTGGCATTTTTAGTTCAAAGCTTCATTGTTTCGTGCCACTTCTTCGTCTAACTCTTGCCTCGCACTTCTTGCCTACACTTTAGCTCGTATTCGTCCACGATGAGCAGCGCATCCTTGGCAATTGATATGATCGTCGTCGCGGCTGGCGAGACGCGTCTGGCTGCCTATGTTGAACAATGCCACCAAGTACGCGTCTTTCAATTGTGCTTCTATTATCGCGTTCCAATGACGGGGAAAATTACCTAGACATTTCCACCTGAGGTGGCGAACCTCGGAGAATATACTGCGGAAAATGCTGCAGACTGGCTGGACGTCGAAAGGTTCACGCGCTGGCTCACTGGCAGCCAACCGGCGGCGGAGAAGGGTTCACAATTCGCCCCTTTGCATGATACTGCTGCGCCGCGTGGTGTGCGGCCTTCAGAGGACAGCCGTCGGTCTTACGCACCGAGTCAAAGACGTGTTGAAGTTCAAAGACCTGACAATACTACTCTGCCGAAGGGTCGCTCGTGAGTCTTCCATGTAGTATTCCCTCGACATGCGATATCTCATTTCTTGTCGTCAGTAAATGTCACTAGCCCTTGTGAATAAAAGGTCGGGAGAAACTGAACGAATATATACCAAAAGCAGGTAGATCCACAGTTCAAAGTTTTGGGTGTTGTTGAGAAATGAAATGTAATTGTACATAATGTATGCTATTGTCAATGAATGTCGGATTGACCGTTCAACGCTGGGAGCAAAGGGCAATCAGATGCATTTCGAGGAGTCTTGACGAATAGGTGTCCTGGATTGGGATCGCGCTTGGTTATAACTCGCTGAGATTGAACTGAGATGGAGGATTAGAGAACTATTCTCTGATAATCAAGTGTATTTCTTGAAGGCACAGACACTCTATGAGCCTTTACAACGCCCCCTGGTCCTTCAAATATTTCTCAACCGTCTCGACGACGACCTGATGGTCCCACTCCTGCTTCAGGCCGCTAACCACAATGACGCCCACGATTCCCTCGACGCCCTTCACTCGGACCGGGAAACCGCCGCCATGGATGGCATACTGTCCCGCGGTCTGGCCGAGCATGTACTTGGCCGTGAATTTGGCCTCATCGCCCTGCATCTTGTTATGCATGTACCACGTAGAGGTACCCCATCGCAGGACGGTTTTCCGTTTGCGAGCAACCCAGAGGTCGTTATCAGGCTGCGTCCCAGAACGTGTTACGGTATGGAACAGCAACTGTCCGCTGTTGGCGAGAGTGATGTCTATGACAGCAGGAGTAGGAAAATCGAGTAGGCGGGAGCGCAAAGCGTTGCCCAAATCCCATGCTGTCTGGGCAGTGAAGGTGTGAAATACGAGCCCATTTTCTATAGCCGCGATGGTCTCGATGTCGCGTGAGGGATCGACACAAAGTGAAGACATGATCCAAGGGTGCTTTTGATGGCATCAGATTCCGCGATCTACTCGTGTGGCAGTGTAAGCCATCATCAATCGCAACCTCTTTTGGGATGCGTCTCGAAGTTCAGGAATACATACTACAATGCCTGTCTGCCAAGCTGGGACGGACTATTACTGACTGTTATACCTCCTACATCAATTATCAAGAGTGATTATCGTGGATGCCGTCCTCTGAGATTCAGATCTGATCAGATATACTAGTGACCCTTAATACTTATGCATACCCGCCCATGATGCAGTAATGAATGCTGCAAACTCTCTTTTTGTCTCGCTCTAAGCTCTTCGAATCAATGGAGCAAGAATCCGACTGTCGCAAATCAATCTTTGACTTTGTAAGCCTTGGGATTCAGGAATAGTAAACCCAATTTCAGAACAACTACTCGAATAATACAACTTCCTCGCAAACGCAGAACATCAGGTTGCGAGATGTAGCTAGGAATTCTGTGAGATATCGCGTCTTCATCCACTCCACACGGCAGGTCCAGGCTGAGTATAATTTGTGGGAATGGGGAAGTAGATATTGAGGAAAATTCCCGGTTCCTGTGAAGATTGGATAAGTACTAGAAACTTTAGGCTGGCTCGATATCGGACACACATTGCCAGTGTACACGCCGGGAATGGCGACTAACGGACCGGGGGTCCCGCTGCCCCCGCCGGTGACGGATATCTGACCACAGGAAATGTACCATTGCGCTAGCTCACTTCAGCCGCTTGAAACATAGTGTATGCAGTAAACGCTCACCTCCTTGGAAGGTGAAGGCGACGTGGAGCGCAAGGGCTTCCATGCGCACGAGCTGTGAAGACACTGAGCCTTGAGGTAATCTACTATCTCTGGAGCTCACGTATTGGCCGGTAGGCAGGGATTTGGGAATCGTAAAGCTGACACTCGGGAGGTCTAAAGATCGGATGTTTGGTCTTTTCGAAGCTTTGAAGCAGGAATAGCAGCTTACTCTGAGCAGGGAACGTGATGGACGTCCCGCCGTTGGTGACCGCGGAGATTTGATACACCTAGAATGTAAAATGAGGCTGAGCCGGTCGACGTAAAAGGTCATATCGGCATACCTTGAACCACACGGCACCGTCGCCAGTAAATGTACTGACGTTGCCAGTTGGGGCCTTGGCCATGTACACGTTGATTACCTAGACGAGAAACACGACAAGAGTCAAGACGCGTTTAACAAGATTAGGCAGAACAATGACGAACCCCAGGATGATAAATGGTTTCATCACACACAATCCCGAGAGTAGAGCCGGCAGCAACGGCGATTGTGCTCGCAGTGCCAGCGGTGGCAGAGTCGTAGCATCTGAAGTCGGCGCTGGTGACGTCCACAACCTGCATTGATGGTCAGAGTTGGAGGCGAGGAAGAAAATTCGTTACATACGGGTTCTAGGGTGTTGAAGTTGTTGGTCTGTCGCACATTAGTCCAAGCCGGGGTCGTCACCCCATTCACTATCAAAGATGGGAATGTGTCTAACGAAGAATTAGCGTATTGTCGGGTAAGAAAAGATATAACTTTACAATGAGCTTGGACATGCGAGAAAAGCGAGGAAAGCGCGAGAGCCGCAAAGGATAGCATTTGCAAGCACAAAGAGACAAAAGCCTGAAGCTTGCCTTCACTGCCATTAGAGCTTTTATAACAGCTCCTTAAACGGAAATAAGCATTGGACGCGTCTATTTGCTAACGGACCCGAAGAATAGACGAGGCTTTTCCCTAAGATCAAGCAGAACAGAGGCTGACAGAACAGCCATGGCACCGTCGATTCCGCCTATCTGTCACCCAGTTTGTGTGATCTTTCGTGTTGAAATGGTGTATTCGGATACATCTTGACGAGTTTTTGAGACGAATGAGTAGGATTTGAGTACGGGAATATTGTCGGGTAATTTATAGTGGTGGGATGCAACTGTATGGGACACGAGCCAAGCCCGGATGCCAGTGGGCCGGGATACAGTGAAGGCCAGCTGCAAGGCCCGGGCAGCTGAGCGTATTCGCCAAGATGGCAACAAGTCGTGAAGCAGGCAAAGTGGAACTCAGGACGAAAGGTCAGCAGTTCAAGATCATAGAATTGAATGCCAGGAGTTGAGGTACGTTCTTGTTTAGTACCCGTGGGAAGAATGTGTTGTTGATTGTTTGTCAGTAGCTTCAACTTGTCCTCGTCCTCCATCTTGACTCTGCTACCACTACGCGGATACTTGCCCGCCAAGCACCAAACACCATACGTCTTCACAAAATCCAGCGATGCATCTCTCCCTTCTTTCCGTTTTTGTTTTCCTGGCCGTTCCGCTTCGTGTCATCGCATGCGAGGGTGACTGCATACTAGGCGTCACTAATGCATTTTGCACCCACTACGAAGCTCCCGTAAACGAAACTCTAGACAAGATTGTAAAGACTCTCAAACACGTCCTCTCATTAACCTAACCCGCTATTCAGGCTTACAACATTTGCGGCACGCTCAACCTTGATTCCACGAAAGAGTCGCGCGCCTCGATGATGGAACCTGTGATGAAGGCATACCTCAAATGCTCCCGCCCAACCCTCCAAAACGCCACATTCCCCAGCTACTTCCACGGCAAATGCCTGGATCGCGACGGCAATGAACCAGCCGGCTGTCCTAACCCAGATTGCCCCATCGTCTGCGGAACTCCCGGCTCATTGGTGCACTTCTATTCCACACTCCTCAAGATTATCTTCAACGCAACCTGTGAATGCCTCGCGTCTGCCTTGGACCCCAAGTCCTCATCATACCGCGCTGTCGAGAAGAGTGTCACTGCCCAGATGCCTAGGTTTGAAGCAGAACCTGGACCTCAGATCCTTCGCTACCGCCGCTCAATCATCCTCGACGACGAACCCTCCGTATCCCTGATCCCTCGGAGTCAGAAGACTGTCAACGCTGTTTTGCAGAGCGCACTAGCGAAGGAAGAGATTTGTAAGGCACTGCAGAACAGTTGTGGTGGCGAAGGTCTCAAGTCATGCTCCTGGAAAAAGCAAATGACAAAGTATATTCTCAGCTTCCCGTGAACGCCTTTACTTCATACCCATTGACGACTCGCTACATATTCCATATTTCTGTTTTCCTTTCTGTATCCCACAGCCTACTGTATCCCGCAACCTATTGTATCCCACAACCTACTGTATTTTTATCTCCACAGCAACCCATGTACCTGCCTAAAGTCTTATTACAGTGTCGTTTTGTAATTACCACTATGTCTCGAAATGGATATCGATTCGGTGTTGCCAAAAATAGAAACTGCACCTTATTTTCGTCTACCACGCAGATGATGTCCATTGTCGACCGCTGTTCTAGTCTGTAGCCGCTGTTCCGCTCGCTGCTGCGGCTGACGTTCAAACCCTGGCGAACGTCGGCATTCGAGTCGATCATCCAATCCTAGCTGGCTATTTGGTGCTGCGCACTGTCCGATATGGCAACATTGAATTTGTGTTAGAATCTCTCTCTTTCGCCGCTGTCTGCCCCATTATGCTGTTCTTACGCTCTGGTAATGAAATCTGTGTATCTGGATATCCTCGCCGCGCTCGTTGCAGTGCACAGCCAAATCGTTTCAGGAATATCTGGGGCTCTGCGAGGCAGCATATGCTGTGAATCTCTTCAAGTTCGGGGTGATATAAATAGAACTTTCCAGCCTCCAAGAATAATTTTCTATTTCCGTTCCAGCAACCACATCGACATCTGTGTGATTTTAATCCACTTGCGACCCATCGGAGCTTGATCGTTCGTACTAGCTATTTTTGAGGTGCTGCGCGTTCCGTCCCGCGTCCTTAATATATGGCAATGGCTCGCTGGGTTAGAATCTGATTTTCCTCCCTCATATTATGCTGCTCTTTGCGCTTTGGAGTCTCTTAGTTCTGGACGTCGCCACCGCCTCCGTCACCGTATACGGTCAAATACCTCTCGGAGTTACCAGCGCTCTCGCCCAACAGCTACGCGGCCAGCAGCGTATAATGACACAGTTCTGGATCCCCCACCAGTTCCCGACCCGCCTCCGGCGACGTCCTTCACCTTGACCCTGCAATCTCTCAACACGAGTGTCTCCAGTGGACTGTCCATTCCGATCAAAGGCACATTTTTTGGATTTTCCATCGAAATGTCTGTTATTACGCAGCTATGTAAGTCTTTTCAATGGCATCCCACCTTTGCTTCTTTAATATAAAGCCAAACCAGTTGGAAAAAACTCGTGCGTCTCCGCCGGTGGGATGTCGGCGCACGCGTACTGACCATCTGACGCAACTAGGTCATTTGTCCAGGTACCGCTGCTCAACCTGATGGCCAACATCCAGGAGCGAGCCGGCGCGGTCCATGTGCGCATTGGAGGGAATACCCAGGAATACGCGTATTATGTAGACACCCTACCTCAGGGTAGGGCGATATCCAAAGAAAAGCAAACACCAATAATCCGGTGGGTTCTTTTTGCCAGGCATCCTTTCTTGTGACCCAATATTTGGGCAGACGCAAACACCAGCCGTGATTTATACCATGGATTTATTCTATTTACTTTCAAACATCTCCTCCCTCGCCAATGTCAAGTGGTACATCGGCAAGTTCCTCTCCCTTTCTGTCCGGCCTCAATTTACCTGATCCAAGGCGTTCCATTCAACGATACCTCGGCCTTCCGCTTTCAGATCGTCGAGTACAGTGAAGCCATCCTTGGGGACAATTTACTTGGTGTCCAGGTTGGCAACGAGCCTGATCTATACGTCGCGTACGTAGCGCAATATTCCGCCTTTCATTTATTAACAATCAAGTCCAGCCACCAACATCGAAATTCGAGTTATGGCCCCAGAATTATACGAACGAATTCGGCGAGCTTGTCGCGGCGCTGGCCGCAAATGCCAATGCTCCCGTCAAAAATAATCTGATCGGGCCAAGTGTCTCAGGAACCTGGACACCCGAGATGGTATGGGATACAGGCTTTATCTCGCAATACACCGATAGCTTGAATGCACTTTCTGTTGAGCAGTAGGTCTTCCTCGTCCATACGCCACCTTTACACGCCGGACTAACAACACCTTGCCAGTTACCCCACCGACAATTGTTTCCCGATTTACGGTATGGTCTCGTCTTGTCCAGCCGAGAGAGACTCGGGTCCTCAATATTTTTTGAAGGGATTGGAAGTTTCCACCCCCCGGCTCTAGAGTTTTTAAATTTCTTGAATCACACGTCCCCCGTGGCCCTGTGCGCGCCGTATCTAAACTCGACTGCAATCGCTCAGGCGGCTGGCAAGCCTTAGTCTCTTTAAACAGAGGCTTCAACAGTTCTAACTCGTACCTCGTTTAGGCAAGCCCTTCCTGATGTTCGAGACCAATAGCGCATCGTGCGGCGGGTTTCCCGGCATTTCCGATAGCTTCGGCGGTGCGCTGTGGGCGCTGGACTACGGGCTGCAGGTACGCTTTTGGCGCAACTCTTTTAGGACGTCCCTGAATTGAACGTGTCTCAGATGGCGTACAGCAATTTCTCGGGCGCGATGTTGCATGTGGGGGTCAGAATGTATTTTATAATGTTCGTCTATCATCTTTTTCTATGGAGGAGTATTTGCTTATTTTCGTGACAGCCGTTTACTGGTAGGTTCGCCACCCATTCGTGTGTCCCGCCGTCGCCTTAACTTGTCCAGCTCCGCCAACGAACCAATCCAAATATTACGAATGGACAATTGGCGCAGGTACGTTTCGTATCCCCCATCGACCGTCCGGGTTGGCTAACGCAAGGCGAAATCCGCAGTATACTATCCGCACTCATTTCAGCGGAAGTCTTCAGCAAGACCAACACCTCGCAGATCATCGATCTCCACGGCAATGACGGGAACATCTACACCCCGTGCGTCGCATTGTGGACCACTTTCCCATTATACGCGGCTGATTTATGATGGCAGACAATACGCGATCTACGAGAACGGCGTCCTCGCGAGGGTGGCATTGTTCAATTATATTACAGACGCGACGGGCGCGAGCAACTATAAGGCGACGATTACGATTTCAGGGGGGACGGTGCCGTCGTCCGTCCAGGTCAAGTAAGTTCAACGCGGTCACCGAATTACCGAGTGCGTCGCTCACGCACACAACTTATTCAGGTACTTCCTCTCGGACTCCGTCTCGACGAAAAACAACATCACTTGGGCGGGGCAGGTATGTTCTTTTCTCTGCTCCTACTCCTCCCTTGCTGAATGCACCCTTAAAGACTTTTGGCACAGTGCACGAAGTCGACGGGCGCTTCAAAGGCGACCTGAACATCGTATCGATATCGTGCGACACAAGCGCCAACACCTGCCTCATCCCCGTCCCCGCGCCGGCATTTGCGCTCGTGTTTTTAACGTCTGCGGAGGACATTGCGACCGTCACGTTCTCCACCTCGACGTACACGAACACCGCGAACACAGCGACGGTCGCGGCGTCCGTGCTCGCGACGAGTAACGGGATGTCAGGGAAGGACTGGGAGCTGGGGAGCACGAGCTCAGGCAGCAATAATGGCGCGGGCAGGTATGTTCGCGTCAACATTGTAGGGCTGGTCGGGCCTGCGTTTATAGCGCTGGCGCTGTTACTGGGAAATTGAGACATTGGGACTCATTGGATAGACATTGTAATATAACACAGGGACTGTTCGTCATTAGTACATACAGAAATAATACATACACTTCACGCGGACCATCAAACACGGAGCAAGGCCTGTTGGATTCGATACTCCCAGTATCTGCGCAGAATGGTCAGACGTGGATACGTGCAGGACGGAGCAGGCTTACTTCTTTCGTATAGTATCGTGTTCCTCAGCGAGCGATTTCCACAGCTGAAGCTGGTGTAAGAGCTCTGAAAGGAAGATGGATGGGCAGAAACAGACCTCGACCGCCTTGTCTACGCTCTCGCTCGTCGCCTCCTCCTCATACACATCCGCCAAGAACTCGATCGCCGCCGTACACGGGAGCTCCGCGCCGTGCCCCGGAGGGGGGTGCTCCACGTCGACGAGGTCCGTGGCGTCATCGGCCAGGGGCACAGTATACAGCTGTACAAATGTCGCGACGGTCGACAGCGGGTGTTTAGTGAATTCGAGCACGCCGCGGAGGTAGTTCCATGCGGACGCGTTGTTCGGAGCGAGCGAGATATTCTGCTTCACATAGCTGAAAATGAAGTAGACAGAGGTTAGCGGGATACTTCTGTGGACGCGAACGGGGAAACGAAGACATACATGAGCTCCCTGCGGAGGATACGGTCCCTGTCCTCCTCCCCTTCGCGCACGCCCGACTGGAAAACGACGAAGAAGCGGTGGTGCCAGGCCGAGTTGTTGCGCACGTCCTTGTTCATCATCGTGTCCACAAAGTCGAGCTCACCGGCCCACAGCGCGTCGTCGTTGTAGTACGCTAGGATCCACTGTCTGTGCGCCCAGGTGTGATAGTTCTTCTCGTCCTCCGCCAGGATCTTCGCGATGAACGCGAGCTCTTCCTTGGCCTTCTTCGTGAGCATCAGAATCAGCCTGCGATGGTGCCAGACTTGGTACGTCTTGAGGAACTTGTCCGCGAGCTCATCCATGAGCGTCATCTCGACGTCGAGCGGCCATTTGATTTCTACAACGGTCTCATACCGGTACTGCCTGTATTGAAGCAATAAGAATAGAACGATTGCGCGCAGAGATGGGAGCCAACCAAGCAGAATAATGGGCGGGATTGAGGCGAATAACGTGCTCCGTGAGTTGCAGGACGCGCTCGCTCTTCTCGCCCGATTTCACCACCGCACGCAGGTAGTCCGTCGCATCTTTGTCTGCAGTCTCATTTAGCGTATACGTCCCCCTCAGCAGAGATAGACAGACACTCTTCGGAATACAAGATCGGCGCGAGCGGATTCGCCTTTTCATACTGTGGAACGGGGACGACGTCGGCCCATTCAGGGCGCTCAGAGTATAGGGAATTATCTGGGATCATGGTAGCAAGGACAATAGCGATGGTCAAGAGCAAGTTATAATAAGCTCAGATGGGCGTTTATTACAAGTTTCGCGTATTGTTCTCCCATTGTGGGTGTCTCACAAACAAAAGGCATCGATCGCATATATATATACATTCCAGACAGACACTGTTGTAGTCATAGTACCAGGTCGAGCGAGAGAGGGAGGATTCAAAATTGAGCCGAGTCAGTCGTATTACAGTAGAAACCATGTCCTTTGACCCCTCCATACTACTTAGGCAGCCGCAGGCGCATTGCTCGCCGTGTAATCCTGTGAAAGATGATCAACATTAGGTCGTCGTGAAAAGAAGCACAAACCTCCATCTCGGCGTCCAAATCAGCGGCGGTCTTCGGCGTCCTCTCGCCCTTGGCCCGACCACCACGTCCGCGCCGTCCTCCACCTCGTCCACGCGGAGCAGTAGCCCTTCACGAATCTGTTAGGCACCGACGGCCGCTCGTCTAAATCGAAACTAACCTAGGGGCAGCAGCAGCAGCAGCCCCAGCGGCCGCGGGTGCAGGGGCCACCCGCGAAGCAAGGGTGGCGGGGGGTGCGGGGCGCGAGGATCCACGACGATTTCGATCTTCATGGGCCGTCCTATAATACGCGATTGTCGAAGATGATCGAGGGTGGAGGTAGGGAGAGGGAGAAGAGAAGTGGAGGTCAATCAGTCGGATGTTCACTGGATGGGCAGAAGAGGAGGAGAGTACGGCACGGTGAGCGCGAAAGAAGTCCCGAAGCAGATACCAGTCGTCGCTATGTCCATGTCTCTGTCTTGCGTTGCTGTCTTGCATTGCCCAAGGTTGGTTCAGCCGTCCATTGTCCTGGAAGCGGTTAGGAAGGGAGAGTGCATGCCCCCTTTAACAGTCCGTAACAGGAGCCTACGTTCGAGCGCCGAAAGCACACCCAACCGATGCCATCCCCCGCGTTCCAACCCCAAACCCAACGCTACTACACCGACAACTATTCTTCTATCCAACCAACAGGGACGCGCGACATACACCCGCGCCTTTTCGACGTCTTCTCGACTGCAGCCCTGGAGGACATACATCGACGCCTCGACTGCAGCTCTCAGTCTGAACAGCTTCAGCGAACGGCCGAAGCCGACGCCATCAATGCAAGGCAGATGGGGGCCATGCTGGGTGCATACGCATCACAGCATGTCATCACAGCGGACGCCGTGGAAACCAGCAAGGTCTTGTCCGACTCCAGATGAGAAAGGTTGTCGTCCGCGGGGAGAGACAGGACAGGGAGCGACGAAAGGATCGCTAAAAAGGGGAGTGCGCCACGTGCCACTACTGCGAGAATCGGAATCGAGACGAGTGAAAGGCTACTAACTGCCATCGATGAGACGGTTGTTGTACTGCTGGAATGCGCGGTTCCCGTCTCCTTTCTTGGAGAAGAGGACGGTGGCGACACCCTTGGAGCGCCCGGCGGCGTCGTAATGGAGCGTCACCTCGCGCAGAGGCCCCACAGTGGTGTGGAATAGTTCCTGATCAGAGCAGTCAGATTCAAGGACAGAATGGAGAGAAGAGATGATAAGTACCTTGACTTGGGCCTCGTTGACGTCCTGGGGGAGATTGGAGACGATGATTTTCTCTGCAGGAGTGAAGTAGGGGCTGCTGCAGCCTTGACGGGAATGACAGCCTTGGCACGAGCCCTGGCGGCGGGGCTGAGGCCTGGGGTACCCAACACCTGAGCACGAGCTTTGCCGCGGTGCGAGTTGGTGCGACGGTCGGTTTTGGGGCGCGAAGCAATGATCTTGGTGGCTCTTATCAGAAAAAAGTGTGGCAAAGAAGAAAAAAAGGCCATACATCGTCAAGGGACATGGCTACCTCCATAGTTGTCGCTGGGTATCTGCGATTCGACAAACAGGGGGATTACGAGGGTTTTAAGTACAGGATGAGTGGCGAGGTTGTGGCAAAAGACAAAGGGACCGCAAAAGCTGTGCAGCGGCTGTGCCCCTTTCAGACTCCGCCCGGTACCTTTTGCTTGACTCCAAACCTTACAGCTTTTCTGCTTCCATCTCTTCTTGGACATGGGTGGACGCGGTGGACGGGGTTGGGGGCGCGGTAGAGGCGCCTTCGCGGCCCTGCCAATGGGTCTCACGCATGCAGATATTCAGAACATGTCCCGCGAAGCAACAGCAATGTATCCTGTGCGGCAATAAAAATGTTCTCCATCCTGCTCTCCGGCTCAACAGCTTGCTATCACATAGCCCATGATCCCTCCGGTCCTCACTGAATTTACTGAGGACGAAAAGAAAATAGCGGCCTACCAAATAGGGTTCGCACAACGCATTCGCAAGTCTGCGTACTACGTCGTTGAGGCGACCAAATCGACGGGTCTGTCTGTCGCTTGGCTGGGATTTCTGCGTCATCGTTGAAGCAAGTATGTGGTAGATCTGCCGCGGTACAGTGACAAGTACCGCCCGTCGACTGCAAGTCAGCCCACGCTCAAGAAAAAAGACCTCCACGCGCCGTATTTCCCCCCAGACATATTCGAGGGGTATTTTAACCCCAAAAAGAAGCGCAAAGGTCTCTTTCACACCCTCCTGGCTGTATCCCGTCGCCTTACCATCGTCCTCAGTGGATGTCAAACCTGTTTCCACCAAAAAACGCATGAACCTCGATGATATGGCTGACGAGGATGAGGAGAAGGTTTGTCTCGTCTGTCCTTTTGTTTCCGCCACCCATGTTACCCAGGACTCCCCCTCCGACGCCTCCGACGCCGGCTCGCAGGCGCCCGAGGAGGACTACGATGCCGAATCCGACAACGACTACGAAGGGAACTACTTCGACAACGGAGAGAACGACAACGATGATCTCGGCGATGGTGGCATCGGGGGCGACGAAGGCGGCGGAGGTTTGTCTTTATCCTTCCCCCATTCGAGACGCGCTGAAATTCGTTTATTCCCAGGAGACTATGATTGAGCGTACACATACCCTCTGTATCGATATTGGTTCGAACGCAATGTACAGTATTCACACACGATCTAACATCTTTTGACGCATCACGGTCTTGATATTAGTATTGTACATCTTCTTCGGTACACAAGTGCCGTCGATCGGAAACCAGTTGATTCCCAAGCACAAAGACTTCAACACTTCATATCTCTTTTTGGATATATTCGAGGAATACTTCAGCCCCAAGAGGGAGCGCATATGTAGGTGAGTTTTGCTTGGTCCTCGCGGCGCTAGTGGTGTTGGGAGCGTCCTTCCGCAAGTTTGAGATGCCTCATTATTTCCCAGGAGACTGAATAAGCGTACATATCCCGCTCTCTGTATCGATATTGGCGAACGCAATGTACAGTGAATCATGCACAATTTAGCATCGTTTTAAAACGTCGAAGCACCGCCCGCAGCCGACGCTCAAAAAAGTTGATTTCTACGCGCCGAATTTTCCCCGAGACAGATGTTTCAGCCCCAACAGGAAGGACAGGGATGATTTTCACGTCCTCCGGGAGGTTTATCTTCATTCTTTTTTCACTTTCGAGACGCGCTTACATTCGTTTATTTACAGGGAGATGAGCTACATATACTATCAATCTTGGAATTAGCAGTAAATCATGCACGATTTACCATCTTTTTTCCGTCGCGGCCTCGAAATTAGAGCGGTGTGGCCAGTGCCTACAGGTATCAAGGCATAGCGTGCTTTCCTTCGCCTAGCCAAGAATAAATGGCTCGGGTCCATCATGTGTTCTCCGACTTCTAACCATCATCTCAGTTCAGGTTCGCGAGAACAAGAACGTTTACCACCTCACTCAGGATTTATCCTATCGAGAAACAAAACAAAACGTCGACGCACGATGGTGGTGGTCCCTGACTTGAAGCGCATGATTGGGTGTTCCTATACCGCTAGCTGAAAGTGAAAACCCCGGTGCCGACCACTTTACGACCGCTTGCCGCCACTTGATCGTGTGTGAACCCCGCCGATGATGTAGGCGCAATATAATACAATATTGGCCGGATGTCGCAGACTCGCGGATGATAAGGTGGTGCCAGGACCCACCAACTCGCGCAACCCTGCGCGCGCCCTTGGGGTCCTTCCATATTCCATTCCACATGGACTGTGTAGCCTTCCTTACGCCCACAAACTGCACAAAGCCCATTCTTTTGCCTGACCGGCTCCCGCAAAAAGTGACTTTGTTATTGTTCACGACGAGAAAACATTTTCTGAGCACAAACGCTTGACATGACGCATGCGGCACACGGTTATCGCCGAACGATCTCCGAGTTAAAGTCTCAGTCTTCTTGGCTCTTCGGCCTTTTTTCTTATGTATGTATTCCTGTGACCCTGTCTGACTTGAATCCTCCGACTTTTACTCCCACAGTTCGTGCCTCGGCATGTTTTGCATTCGTTCCTCTGACTTTTGCAAGGGTTTCACAGTTTCTTTATCGTTCAAAACCGCAGCCGACACAAACTAGGTTCCAAAAATGGCACTGTGGGTACACGCCATGTTACCCAGCTCCCACCGACGATCTTATCTTCCCTTTTTGGGCTGCTATTGGCCCTTGGGTGCGTTTTAATGCCATGGGAGCAGAAGCATAGTTCGCTATGTTCCGGACCGCCTCTGATTTTTTGATCACGTCACTCGCCGTTTGATGGGTGGTTTGCCCTTATACCTGCCAATTGTACCGGACGCGCCCACACTACAGCCTTTGGGGCTAGTGTCACGCCCGTGGCCACCCGATTTTTCTCGATAAAACCCCTGAAAAACAACATTATTTCAATCTCCGATTCTTCCCATTTCCCCAACCACTGATTCCCCTGACTCTTTTTGCATGGCCATCACCACGCTGGAATCCCACCGCCGCAATTCTGTTGTCCTACTGGAGAGGCTGCCGTGTAATCTCCCGCACCTCCCGCCACCGCCATACTCGCCCCCGCAGAATGAGGCGAGAGCTTGAAGGCCACGGTCCCGCACCACACCATGGCCTCCCCGCGATGGCAAAGCCCGCAGACCATAAGGCGCCAGCGCCTCGATGCCGCCGAACGTGCCTTTCTGAACATTCGCTGTGCGGTGTTTACTCCACCTTTATTCACTCGCAATTCGCGTTTCCCGTCGCGCACGCTGCCACCACCGGGGCTGCGCGGGTGCAACTGGATGCCACCGACGCCAAGGTCTTCATGGTAATCAATACCTCCCTGCTGTCTCGCCACGCAGCCTTGCTTACTTATGGGGATTTTCGCAGGCTGGTGACAAGGTGCGCGTCCGCCGCCTAATCATCGACGAGGAGCGCTCCACCTGGTCCGAATGGCAGCGCGGGCAGGTGTCGGCTACGTGCCAATGCGGGTCTATGTCAGTCATTCGTCGGATTATTTTCTTGGACTGACTTCTTACTCATTCTTAGTTGGGCAGTTTTGCGCATAGTTATTCTGTAAAAATACAATCGGACGGCAAGGAAACTGTGCAACAATATGTCCAGTTCATCGGGGAGATCTGCTCGGACGACGACCTCGATCATGAAGAGGATTCGCTCACCGCGGAAGAATGCCGGAAACGGAGACAGAAGGCGGTAGGTGTAGCTGCAACTTGCCTCTTCCTAACTGAATCGTTTGTTTAGAACTACATTTATACGCGTATCCCTTCAGCCAAAGAGATCCCCGGCATACAGCACAGGGATGTGTGGACTCCGGCAGAAATTCTTGTAGGTCTCAAGTTTTCCCCTTCTCTCGCGGTAACTGATTTGAATTTGAGGCATGGATAAAGCATGGGCACATCTACGTTCGTGCTCTGGCCGGACCCACCGCCGGCCAGAAGCTTGTTGTTAAAGAGGCGCTTCCTTACACTCTCGAAACCGCAGTCGCATGCCGCAAACAGCAGGAGGACGTCTTTGGTCCTGATGGAAAATTATTCCTCACCAGCATATCTATTAAACCTCTAACGGAAGCCAACGAGTCCGCAATCGACTTCAATCTCCCTTCGCTATCCGCCCTAACGCCGGCCAATCCTGCCCCGCTATACCCTTCGTCGTCGCAATAACATTCGCCGTGCTCTCGTTCGCAATAACCTAATCTTCGACCTGTTTTCGCCATTCATAACCGCTTTGTCAATGCTATCTGTGTACAATATTACACCTGTACATATTCACTGTCTATACATATTAGCTGTTTAAAAAAATTAAACCGGCCTGGCTCACAAAACGTTTGGCAACGACATGAGAATCGATCACAGGTCTCGAGAAGGATACCAAAAAATTACATCCGAAACACGATGACTCGGACCCATCTAACGATCAAGGAGTTGCAGCGAAGCAGCCCCGCGCCGAAGGACGGTGGGTGGATAACTGGTGGATACACAACGGATGGCCCATCATGGAGCCTCAGATCGAGACGCGCGGAAAAAGATCCTCGGAACAGCATCTCAAACAACAAGAGCAATTAAGGGAGCCGCGTAGACCCAGCAACGATCCGACGCCAGGTCGGAGGCACTGCTTCGAGAGCGCAGCATAGGCTAGACGAGGGAGCAGCAGCGGCAGGTCAGAGACTGAGCATAGTGGTTTAGAGGGACCCTTCGTTTGGAAGCGTCCATGAGGGCAGTCGTTCCGCTCGTGCTGCATATAATCCCCTGAGGAAGATTTAGAGCGTCTGACTTCTTCATTCGCTTACGGACAGGTAAGTTTTTGGCCGGCCAAAAGAAATCTGAGGCTCGCACGTCGAAAGATAGTCGACTCGGACGCCGATAGAAAGGTAAACTTTTCCTCGTGCATCCACACCTATGAACGTCGTTCCAACAAGTCTCGGGCAGTCCCAAGTATAATTATATTTGAGTGAGCAGCCCATTGGAGTAGATGCGCGCCCTGAGATAGCGATAGGGACGCGGCAGGGAGCAGTAGGAGAAAGCATTCACAGGGAGGAATTCCGCCGCGCGTGCTCGCTGGTTCGAACTTTGGTCAGAACTCGGCCAAGCCAATTGCAAGAAGGTGGTCTGTCCCCGTCGAAGCCATTCGTGAAGTGTAGTCAGCGGGAGGCCATAGCATGAGAGCCATTCTCTCCGTAAATTATGGGGTCAATAAGGACGAGCCTCTTCGAGTACTTGCCTCTTGTGGACCTGGCCCGCCGACGAGCAGGCATGGATCAACAGTATGAACAGGGGCTGCATCGATGTTGCGAGGGGAATGAATTCATCATTGGTTGGGCACCAAGATCAGCTGTCGCGGTGCAATTTGCTGCCAGCATGGCTGAGGGACAATAAAGTCCTGTACAGGGCGGACTCATGCTCTTGGCGGATATTAGAATTTGGGTCGGAGATCAAAACAACGTTAACAACAAAGGTCAATAACGCGTCGCGTCGCGTGATGTCGGGTACGGCCCGGTCTTTGAATTTAGAGGTTCTCAGGATTGCCAGTCGTGAGATATTTCGAGATCCTGAAGGGCGACGATGTCCAAGGTCTGGCTCATCACAGGTCAATACTTTAGCTCGTTCTCGTTTACTCGTCTCACTCAACCTGTTCGTCTTCAAAGGTGCTTCTTCTGGCTTTGGCCGCAGCTTGATATCTTCAGTGCTCGCAAGGGGTGATCGCGTTATCGCTACATCCAGATCGCTTGAAGCAATCCAAAATTTGGAGGGGACGAACGACAACCTTCGTCTGCTTCAACTAGATGTAACGGCCGGGGAAGACCTCCTTCGGTACACTTCTCGTTATTATCTTTGGGAACAGAGGTGATGACTCCGAGTCTCCCGTAGGCGCAGGGTATCAGACGCCGTCGCTGTCTGGGGTAGAATAGATGTATTGGTGAATAACGCGGGGTCATGCTACCTGGGGATCCTGGAAGAGGGCGGGTGAGATCCAACACCGAATTCGTTGGGTGTTGGGCGTTGTTCACTAACGCGCGTACCTCAGATCAGCACTTCTCCGTAGACAATATGAGGTTAACGTCTTCGGTCTCTTCGACGTCACATCGGCGTGCTTGCCACACATGCGCGCGCAAAACGAGGGCACAATCGTCGTGCTCGGAAGCAGATCAGCATGGGCATGCGAAACCATTGTCAATTCCATTTTTTTTTGCGCCGCCAAACATTTTGCTGATCGAAATATAGGGCTTGGGTACTACTCCCACATGCTGCATGCTCGTTGAACATGACTCACGGTGTTACAGGGGCATATGGGAGCTCAAAGGCCGCCGTACACTCGCTGACCGAGACGCTGTCCGTCGAGCTCGCTCAGTTTAATATCCGCGTCTTGCTCGTCCAGCCAAGCGCCTTCCGAACCAGGATGGTGCGCACCGCAGACAACTACAATGTGGACAACCCGATAGCGGCCTATGACGACACGCGACGAGAGAACATAGACGCGTATGAGAGGCGGGACGGCAACCAGGCAGGCGACCCGGACAAGGCGATGGATGTCGTTGTCGACGTTGTGAGAGGCGAAGGGGCGGCTCAAGGTAAACCTTGGCCGGGATACTTACTACTGGGCAAGGAGGCGGATCGCGATGTGCGGGCAAAATGTAAAATAATGACGGACCACCTAGACGAGTGGGGTGAGATTGTTAAAGCGGTGGATTTTGAATGACGGTGGGACATAGAAACCAAGGTTGCATGTAATTCGTGATGTCGAGAAAAACCATGGTTGAAATGCCAGATGGAAGATGATGTTGTAACTTATCATCGAGTTTTAGAGGAAGACTGTTTACTTTGTGGTGGCCTTACGACCCTCCCCCCGCCGGACGACATATATGGGCTCATAGCACTGATAGCAGCGACCTAGCATCGATCAAGAGGGTAAAGACAAGATTGAGATCTATAACATCCCAGTAAAAAGCGCATCATTGCCTGGACTTGCACCTCTCCTGACGTTGTCGACAGAGTTCAACGGGGATTTTACCCACAACCACCCGGCGGTGATTGCGGAGTGGCTCGCAGAGGTGGAGGAATTCGCTCGTGTAAGATGCGCGGGGTATTGTTCTGTGCAATACAATAGACAGTTTGCGCTGCAGCCATCCAATGGCTGATGGCTACCAAAAATGGCAAATTGCGAGGGACCCTTTAGATATTACTCCCGCTTTAGGTACACCAAATTGATGCTCGTTAGATTCCACACACTGATCAACTTCCGTAATAAGTCACGTTCTGACCGTCAGTCAGCAGGAATGGTCAACCCAAGGTCAACCACCTCAGGACATTCGGGGGGAGCAAGGCCTCAGTTTGAGCACCTGAAGGTGTGTGACATAGAATGCATTAGAATGGAACCCTACTACAATGAGAGAGGAGACAAGACGAATCCTGGTGAGCGAACGGCAATTGATGGAACTTCCGCATTTGGGGGGGGGGGGAGGGTCCCTTTACGTTAGTTGATCAGTGTGTACGATAACGCGATCCTCGACCTCTTGGCTGGGGAAGGCCTCTGTTATCCATGTCAAGGTCGGACCCTGAAACGGGGGCATGGAGCAGAAATGGAAGCCGTCTGGCCGCATGGCTCAAATGGCTCTGCGCAAACGCTCTAATATTGACAAGCGGCTGGCTGGCGACAGGCTCTGCACACGGAGGTTCTCGATCCGCTATTCGTTTTGCTGGCGATCGCGCTTGAGTTCCCGGAAGACTATTTCACGAGGATCCATCAGTATCAGGTCAAGAGCGAGGTCCGTTTTCTGTCGCCGATAGCTTTCAGAGAGGTATAGGATCACCTGCGTTACATGCGCTACGAGAAGTATCTGCCCGAGGTTAACGCCAAGCTACAGAACTGGTCGTACGGACAGCATGAAGGGAGGGCAAAGAGTCGGTGGACAACAACCAACGCAAAAATACCCAGCAACGTGCTCAGTACTCGGCAGATCGGAAGTCATATATACACCTCCGGATATTCTAGGTTGTACGGTACGGCCGCTGTCGTGGTTCGCTCTCTATGTTCAGCCACAAACTGACCTTTTAATCGTGTAGCTGCGGAACCATTTGTTCTAGGCTTGGACTGAGATGAACGAGATGAAGGTATGGTCGTTTTAGGCCGACGGGTTAATACCTATCCAGTTTCGTGCTCTTCTCTGGGTCGGCTGCACTTGTCATTATCGCCTTCACGACGATCCGAGCTCTTTTTGGAGAGGACAACGAGGGTTACTTGACGGTCATGGACCTTTGCAGCTCTTTGCTGGGTTGGGTAAACGAGAGGACGAAGACGCGGGATGTCCGGCCGCATCGTGGCACCATGAGATGCGGGGATATTGCAGATTATACAGGACTTGACCGAGGACCAGAGGAAGGAAGAGGAGTCGAGGAACAGCAAGAATCGAGGATACCCCTCGTTCGCATTACAAACCGTATTGCACTGGTTGCATTGGGGCGGCGAGCTCACCGGAGAAACTAGACGGAGATCCCGCGCATGGATGTTCCATCTGTGACTGGATTTGATATAAATTAACATTGTCTACTTATTCACTGATTTCTGCCTCCTGAGTTCGGAAGCGCTTGAGCTTGGGACGGGGAGTACGACGACCACGAACAGAAGCCTCTTAAACCCTTCTCGCACGAGCGTTACGTTCGGCCGACGTCTTAAATCCTCACTCCTGCAATTCGACCGAAATATCTCTTCCCCGCCTCTGCGCCTTTCCCGCCAGTGATACCCACACCTATTTACCCACTAGGGACACCAACACATTTAGCAACTCTTGCCAAAATCAAATCGAAATACGTATGCAAGACGGGCGGAAGCCTACCAAAAAATCTGGTTAATATTGGCGGGTATCCGTTCAATGATGGTGGAAAGGTGGATTCGATGTGCGATGAACGGGAAAAGCAATTGAAATTTCTTGTTGAATGATCAAAGTCGTCGAGCCCAGGGATCTTCGGAAGCTGTTTCCACTCTCCTCAACACTCGGTGGTTCTCCTTTGGAGTCCTTCCATATCTCTGGGCGGTGGCCTTGCGTCAGTCTGACGGTCGTGTATTCGAACGTCCCAGTCGTACGTATGGGGTTCAGAATCCAGGCTTTGCCGATTGAACGGCGTGAGCTCATAGCAGATGGCGTTGGGGCTCATACAAGGCCAATTTCCCTCGCTGGGAGTAATTTTTGGCCGATACTAGTACATTCAATTTACTTGCTTTCCCGCATGATAATTATCGCTACTGGACCTCGTGTTAAGGCAGGTAAGGTAGGTAGGTAGAATTACAGAATACAAACGATTATTGCTTTTGTAAAAATCACATCGATGTTAGACCTCGATCAAACGTTCTCAACCCCACCAAAATTTACTAAGGAACTGCACGAAAAGGCGGAGGTTGGATTGCTTCTCTATCCGCTCCATGGCGTTACCGCAGTGGATGTGCAACGGTGTGGGCATTTGTCTACCCGGTCGCGGTAATGTCCCGCGTAGAAGAAGACGGTTGCCGTGGGTGACCTGGGAGTGAGGCAGCGACGGCTCCTCTGGGAAACAATTGACAATAGTTTCATGGGTAAGGTTCCCAAGGAGGATCTCGTCGTGAAATGTTACGAGATTCCGTGCAGCTGTGTATCCAGATCAGTAGTGCCAAAAACCGTGGAATGGGAAAGGGCAATTACCAACGGGGCGCAGTGGGGACAGATCATTAGCAGATGAGGCTAATTGCAACCACACATCTTGAATGCGTGAAAAGCGATCGACTTCGGCGAGATCACGGGCATTCCACCGCGCTTGAAGGACTCCTCGAAACACGCCACACTCCCATTCCCAGCCCGACTCGCCTGCCTTGCCTAGGACAAGATCGGGGGTAATGAATTCACTAACGTCTTCCACTACACCATTCAATCGCCAGCGGATGAACGAGTGATTCGTCTCGTGAAGCAGAGTAACAGCGATCAAAGAACCCAGGCAACCGCGCCTCTCCAGAACTTCGGTCGTCGCTTCAGATGTGAACTATAAAAGTATCAGAGATGTCGTGTGATACCAGCTAGTGGAAAAATCACAGTATCTTCATATGCTGAACAGAGAGCCCAATTCAGGACCGGAATAAAAAGTCCTAAACTGGGCTCGTGTTCTTTATGTCTATTGGTGAATCCCCAAATGAGATCGGGGGACCCAATGAGTTCTTGAATCCATGAATTCGGGGGGAGCTTTTCAATCGCGGAAGAGACGCAAATCTGAAATCCATCCGGCTGTGTCAAAAAATCACGAACGGCGGGCGTATTCATCAACTCCTGAACTTTTTGGCGATTTTGGTTGGGCTTGCGATATAGATCATCACAGATTCTGTAGAAAACAGTGTGGTACTGCTTTATCAGGTACTCGTTCGGGTCCGCTAATAGAGCGAACCAGAGGGCCCGAAGCAAGCGTGTAGTGCTTGGAAAATGTGTGCTTGTGCTCGCGCTCAGGCTGGTGGAGACAGGGGTATAACCTGAGGCCACAGCATTGCTCGTGCCGGCGGAGACGGGAGGAAGAGTGGCGGCTGAGTCGTTGTCATCGACTCGGATAGTACTAGTAGAGACAGTGAGAGGGTCTGCGTCTTGGAGGGCGGCGTTGCTCGTGCCGGCGGAAACGGTGGAATCGGCGGTTGAAGTTTCTGGGTTATCGAATGTAGCTGCCACGTTGGGAGGGTCTGCGGAGACGGGGGTGGGGTCCACACTGGGAGTGCTAGGAATGGCACTGTCACTCAGGCCGGAGTGCGGGGAAATATAAGGATATATGAAGATGAACTCGACATCGTACTGCTCGGGGGACTTCGGTGGATGCTCGGGGGACTTCGGTGGAGCCCGAAAGAGTCCAATCTTCGTAGATAACCAAGTTAAGGGGCGCATGAATGTAGTGTAAGGTAAACGTAGGTTAGGAGCAAAGTATTACATAAGCATATTTTCATCGCGATGTGCGGGCAAAATGTAAAATAATGACGGACCACCTAGACGAGTGGGGTGAGGTTGTTAAAGCGGTGGATTTTGAATGGCGACGGGGCACAGAAACTAAAGGTTCCATGTAATTCGTGATAGCCTGAGATGAACAGTGGTCGAAATGATGGAAGATGATATTGTGGCCTATCATCGAATTTTTGGAGGAAGACTGTTTGCTTTGTGGTGGCCTTACGACCCTCGGGTGGCGTGTAGTTCCAGAGAAATCTAAAGACCCAGGCTGAATTTGTATAGTGGTCACCAGACCTCAAATGAACGCAATTGTGCCGCCCGAAGACGCCATGAGTGGATTCACCGTAGGTGAAGATAACACCATTCCGAAGGCAAATTAGACCGTTATCGTTAATTATTAATCACCATATCAGTCAGCCTTCACACATTCACCTTATAAAAAACATAAACGCCATACGCCAGGTTCCAGCTTGAGCGCACGCTGCCTACGATGCCCGTCGCCGTCCCTGAGCTCGGAACCTTCAATCATGTGCCCGAAACCAAGGCAAGCGCGGCTAGGCACCGTGTGGACGGACAGATACTGAGATCTTGCATGGTGCACAGGAGCAATTGGACTGGGCCGAGCTAGTGACCGTCGACCTGAGCCAGCTGAGTACGCCGGAAGGAAAGCGGCAGCAGGCGGACATTCTCATTTCCGCCGTGCGCGAGAAGGGCTTCTTCTATGTCAAGAATTTCGGGATCTCGCAGGAACGCGTGAACAGGCAGTTTGCGATGGGGAAGAACTTCTACGAGCTGCCGCTGGAGGAGAAGCTGCGGTACGTTCCGCAAGGGCTGGGTAAGTTGCGCGGGAGGTTTGGAGCCCGTAAGGCCATGCTGACTTGGATACTGCAGACGAGGGACAGTTCAATGGCTACGTGCCCGCGGGGCGCAGGACGTGCGTATCCCTCCGCCGGATGACATAAATGGGCTCATAGCAGCGACCTAGTATCGATCAAGAAGGCAAGATCAAAGATAAGATTGAGATCTATAACATCCCCAGTGAAGCGCATCATTGCCTGGACTTGCACGTCTCCTGACGTTGTCGACAGAGTTCAACGGGGATTTTGCCCACAACCACCCGGTGGTGATTGCGGAGCGGCTCGCGGAGGTGGAAGAATTCGCTCGCGTAAGATATCCGGGGTATTGTTCTGCGCAATACGATATTGACAAGCGGCTGGCTGGCGACAGGCTCTGCACACGGAGGTTCTCGATCCGTTATTCGTCTTGCTGGCGATCGCGCTTGAGCTCCCGGAAGACTACTTCACGAAGATCCACCAGTATCAGGTCAAGAGCGAGGTGCGTTTTTCTGTCGCCGATGGCCTTCAAAGAGGTTCTGACCAGAGGTATAGGATCACCTGCGTTACATGCGCTACGAGAAGTATCCGCCAGAGATTAATGCCAAGCTACAGAACTGGTCGTATGGACATACCGGTACTCCCTTCACCACGACGTAACTGATATGGCTAACTTCTGAGCTCCACGTAGATCTTGGCAGCTTCACATTACTGTTCCGCCAACCCGTCGCGGCGTTGCAGATCCGGTACCCCTCGACGAACGAATGGAAGTGGGTGAAGCCGCAGGATGCGACACTGACCGTGAACGCGTGTGATGCGCTACAGTTCCTCACGGCCGGATACGTTAAGAGCACAGTGCATCGGTCAGTAACCATGAAACCGCTAGATAAATTGGCTAACGCGTTGACAGCGTCACGGTTCCGCCCAAAGACCAGCAACACGTTGATCGCCTCGGCCTGCTCTACTTTTCACGGTCAGTACCCAGCAGAAAAACTATGTGAGGTGCTCACAGCTTGCAGACCTCACAACGACGTGAAACTTGCCACCATAACAGAGTCGGCTGTTCTCCAGCGCGAGGGATACACAGAGAACGAGTTTGAGACGAGCGGAAACCCTGTTCCGACCATGGAAGGTGCGATGCTTTTCCTGCCGTGAATACGATGTTTGATGCTGAATTTATTTAAACTGCAGAATGGACGTTTGCGAAGCAGAAGTGGCAGCGCACGAAGGCGGGCTCGCTCCAGAAGGACCATGCCACTGCGACGATCCTGCCTGGCTTTAAAGAGAAGATCTATGCTTGAGCACTTGAGCAGAGCTAGAATTTAAGCAGTGTAACGTCGTCGATGTATTTGTAGTTTATAAAGCCATTGCCGGTAGTCCCTCACTTGGTTCCAGAAAGAAATGTTGGTCAGCAGTGCCGATGGACTCTCAGAATTACAAACCTGGGTTTTAATCGGCAAAAACATGGTTTATCGGGGTCGGCGAGCATCTTGGCCAGGGAAACCACTGAGAACTTGAAGTAAAGGGAGAGAAAAAGGTTGGAAATCCTTGGGAAATCCTTTTATAGGCACCATGATGGTGGCGGTGTCTTGACTTGAAACCTCTTCAGCTTCCGTCATGTCTGCGAGTGCAACTGTAAATTCAAGCGACGAGGCAGAACTCACAGCTTACCGCGGCAACTGCCACTGCGGTGCATTCAAGTTTATCCTCAAACTCTCAAACCTAAACCACTTATCCTCGTGCGATTGTAGTCTCTGCTCCCGTGTGCGCGAAAGGGTCATCTCTGCTCGATTCTGGGACTGAATTTTTACGCAAAGAATATGTACCTGTGGGCCCACCCCGCGTCGAAATCCGATTTCATCGTGGTCCAAGAGGGTTCTCTGAAGGACTATCGACATGGGACGAATAATCACAGGGTGACCGAATTGATGCCCAATGGCCTTACCTGCTGTGGGTGGCTTACGACTGATTTAGTTCTGTCCTACCTGCGGCACATCCATAATGTGTTGCAACGCAGCAGACAACGAAATAATTTCCGTCAACGTAACCAATCCAGCGCCAAATTATTAGCTCCTCATTTGCGCATCATTCCAGGTCCGCGCACTAGCTGATATCGATTCGGATTCACTGAATGCGAATCTGACGCATTGTGGTGTCGATACGTCTACAAACTCTCCACGAACGAGCCTCCATGCCTCCGAAGACGGGCTGCACGCAAACTGCCATTGCGGCGCAATATCATACACTCTCCAGTCAACACCCCAGGCAACAAAATCATGCAATTGCAGCATTTGTGTCAAGGTCCGTGCCGATTCCTCCCCATTTCCGCCCGCTCGAACCTCATTCCCCTCTTGCTATAGGACGCCGTACTCTGGTGCTACCCTCTCAAATCCGACGTCGTGGTGCACACGCAAGAATCCCTTGTGGAGTACATGTTCGGCCGAAACCAAGTCGTGCAAGGGTTTTGCGGTATCTGCTCCGTGCATGTCTGGGAGAAGTTCCTAAGGCCGGACAAGGCGCACACCATCGGGCTCAATGTCCGTGCCATCAATGGGTTCAATTTCGCAGAATTGCCGACAAGGGTTCACAATGGTAAGGCGACTATGCCTCAGTACCAAATTTAACATATGTATGGAACGGCAATTCTGAGTATTCAGCACGCTAATAGGTAGATGGGAAAATAGAGAGATTCGGGTAGAATGAAGAGAACGATTCTTACTTGACTATGACTGATTCGACTCGGAAGGAAGATAGGTGGTGAAAGGCAGGAGCCCATGGTAGCTGTGCCGATTAGGGCTCATCGCCAATTGAACATACAAATAAAGACGCATTACACGTAGGTACGCAAACGGGATGTCCGGTAGCCTAGGACATAGCAATACAGGCGAACCAAGGGTCCAAGATGTGGCGGAAGTAAAGACGGGTGAAGGGTCCAAGACCACAGATAGTCGCTCCTTCAGCTGACAGCTACGAAGTGCGGCAAAACGAAAACCGAGCCATTGAAAGGAAGGGAAGTTGTGCGACGCTAGCCGAGAAATGCAGCCTGCGACGATAGGTCTTTTCTGGTCTTTGCTGGTTTTGAACAGTGGGCTTCGCTCGAATACTACATCATGTACACATACTGTTATTCCTTCTGGCGTCCATGTTGGCTACGACTCATCCCAACAACATCATCACCCCCAAAGATGCTTCGTCTCGGGACCCCCCGCCATCCGGTCGCCCATTACCCCCGCGTCAACCGCCTCCGCCATCGCATTCAGTGGCGCCATCTCCTCCGCCGAAAGCGCAATGTCGCCCGCCGCGCAGTTTTCCAGCGTCCGCGCAGCGGTGCTGTACATCACGAGTGAGGTAAGTCGCTGTCAGTAAACTTCGACGATGCACGCACGAGGATCCAGGGAGCGGGATAACGTGCGGCCCAAGCGCCGCGACCCACGCGATCGCGAGCTGCGCGGGGGTGACGCCCTTCTTCTCCGCGAGCGCTGGGAGCGCGGCGACGAGGCTCATGTTGTGCCCCAAATTCGCGTCTTGGAGGCGCGTGTAGTGGTTACGGTAGTCGCTCGCTGGGCCCAGTGAGACAATGAATTCTTACGGAGACTCGAGGAGCGGCGACATACCCGGCAGGTCCGCGAGGCTGGAGAACTTCCCAACAAGAAAGCCCTTGCCGATGGGCCTGTGACAGAGGTTGGTTGAGAATTTGAATGGAATTTATTACAATAAAGAATGCGCTCACGAGTATGCGAGGACGGAGATGTCGAGCTCGCGTGCGGTCTCGATGACCTTCTTTGTCTCCGCCTCGTACGCCCACACGCTCACCTCAATCTCAGCGGCCGTCACAGGATACACCTGCGTCGTGTTCTGAGGCATCCGCACCTCAAAGTTATCGGTTCACTTACCGCATGCGCGCGGCGCAGCGTCTCGGCACTGCACTCCGACAACCCAATGTGCGCAAAGTGTCCCTCCTTAAGCAGCGTGACGAGGTTCCCCATGATGTCCTCGATCGACATGGTGGGGTCGATGCGCGCGGGCTGGTACAGATCCATCTTCTTGTGCGGGCCCAGCGCGCGCTCGATGGTCTCCATGCACTTCCGCAGGTTCTCCATTCTGCATTGTAAAAAAAAAAAACTCGAGTCCATTCCTGATGCTCAGAGGATTATCTACGGGGGACGCACGAGGAGTCGGGTTCGAGGCCGCGCAAGGCGCCCTTGACGGAGAGGAACGTCTTGTCCGCGTACTCGGGGTACTTGGCGAAGAACCGGCCCAGCAGCTCGAGGTTCTCGGGGCCCCAGGAATTGGAGTAGAATTCGGCTGCCGCCAGAACGTCGTCAGTGAGCACCGGCGCCAGTGCTAGTGCGCACCGCTGTTGAGGAACATTTTGGCGCCAGCGGGGAGCGCGTCGACGCCGGCCTTGATGGACGCGAAGCATACTTCATCGGTCGATTCGGGGGTTCTCCTGCGCATTGGGTTCGCTTTCGTTCACTACACAGCCTGAGAGGAATTGGGAGCGCGTACCCCATCATCATTAGACCGTGCTACAGGGGAGCGGATTCCAGCAATCTACATCGTTCAGACCAAGAACACGTACAGAGACGCGTCCGACAGTGACGTCCGACGCCGTGCCGCCCAAGTGTGTGGTATTGACGACCATTATATTACCTGGCTGAGAGGGATAAAGGTGAAAAATACGAGATAAGTGGCAAACAGTAAGCCAAGAGACTAGGGGCCGGGCTGCTTATAACGAGGGTTACATGCCGACCTCTGACAGAGACGCGCGGCTTCGTGGTATGATTAGTCGACAGGTCCGTATATAATCAATTAATAATTGAGGGTGGATCATGGTGGGAGCAATTGAAGGTATGTCAATCGCCGTCACGTTTCTCTGGTACACGTAAACAAAGCAGACGCGTCACTCAAGTGTTTGCTCGGGGAGGTCCGCGCCATGGACGGGGTCGATGGTGTAGTACAAGACTGATATATATAAATTACAGTATCTCACTATCATTACATTCAGAAGAAAAAATGGGGTATGTACTACCGAGCTAGCTACTGCATGGGATACGGCGCATACTTCCAGTATCTGAAATTTGCTGAATGAGCCAAATTAGAGTAGAGTGCACAACCACAACTCACCCAGAGTTTCTGGGAGCAAGGATCCACGGAACGACCAGGCGCTTCACGATCCACGGGAACGGCGGCCAGATTTCCTTCAGCTCGGGCGGCGTGTGGCTTGCAGGAAAATGAACAAGACGTACGCAAGAAAAAGGATAGGATACATACCATCTCATGAAAGGCAGCGTGACATACTTGTCGGAATGCGCGCGGATGTAGACCATTAGGTCTTTGCCTGCTTGGGTGAGCTCTTCTGCCGTGAATACTTTCAGCTTCTCCGGCGCCAGATCCTCGACCTCCTCGTCCAGATGCTCAAACTGTTTTCGCATAAAGATTAGTGGGAATTTGGCTCATTGGGGGAGGACGTACGAGGTGCCCAGCCAACGATTCCATCATCTCCTTCAACTTTCCGCCGTCGAATTTCGAATGGTCCGCGACAGATTGGTCGATATAATTAATTATGCCGGTCAATCCTTCGGCAACGTGGACATGCTGCTCGATCTCTGTCGAGAAATCCAGCTTCTTATTCAGGAAGGGGAAGAGGACCGCTTCTTCCGAATCATGGTGACCGACAATAGAGGTCTGAAATAAAAACGTGAGAAAACACATGCGAAGAGGGAGGCTTGATATCCTACCGCCCACGCCCGGGTGTATCCAAGAAAGTTGTCCAAATCGTCAAGAGGAGGTTTATCGAGGTGGGGAAGTATCGTTTTGTACCCCAGCTTGTACAAATCATGGGCTGGTCACCATAAGACATCCGCTGGTAAAATATCGACGCATACTACTCACTGTTCGCCATGTTGTACTGCAAGCTCAGATACGGGTCGGTGGGATACGACATTGTGGCAGCAGAGGGTGTCTTCGCGGTGGGGAAGAAGTACACAGCAGAGATAGCGCCGAGGAGCACCGTGACGCTCAATGCGATCCTGGAGCCCATTTATACTTGTGGGTGCTGCTAGAGTGTCTTTTATAGCACGTGGAATCGGCGTCTCCTAGACTTGCGTGTTCTCACGACTGCGTTTTATTTACTGCGATCTCTATTGCAACGCGAAGTGGCGAATGCCGAGCCGCGCGTCCCCTGCCGAAGTAAATTCGAGGCCAAGTCTCAGAATACTCCCAGCACCTAGGCTGCGCCGCAACTGTTCGCCAGGCTAAACGGTCTCTTGATGACGAAGAAGCCGAGAGTCACCGCAGTCTAGCCGCAGCCAGGCACAACTGAGACCAGCGATACAAACTGGACGCGGAGGTCGGGGAACTGGTTAGAGCCCGTTTGGTGATTGACGTGAACCAATCAGAACAGCTTGATTTCCAACCACTTTTTCAACTTCAACCACAAGTTGAAGTTGATCCCAGTTGCCCATAAGATGACAATTGCCACAGAAAACTGACTATCCCGCAAGTAAACAATGGCTGGCAAACATAGTAATATACTATCCAATTCCATAACATTGAACTACAACAAAAGTTACAAAACATAAGCGCAAAACAACGACTACTCCCATTTCGCTTTAATGAGGTCCGACGCCCGCTCAGCTACGATGTAAACTGGCGCCTGAGTATTCCCTGAAGGAACGAAAGGCTATCAGTGAATTAAATTAGCATCTTGGGAAGGCTGGAGCGCGTGAAATTTACTAGAACAGAGGCATCAACGATGCGGAGGTGTTGAACCCCCTTAACGAGGAGGTCGGGATCGACGACACCATAGTTTGCACCTCTGGGAGACATGCTAGACGTCCCGACGATGTGGCCACTTGGGCTGGCATTAGCTCGAATGAAAGAGTCGAGGTCCGCATCATTTGTGGTGTTCGTAATGTTATGACTTAGTGGCCCTAACACATATCCTTGCCAAGCGTTGGCGCCAATAAGTTTCAGGGCGGTCTTCATTCCTGATCGCAGTGCAGCGATATCAAAGTCGGTTGTAAGGCAGCCGCTTCAAATTGAATGAGTAAGTATGAGACGATTGCAAGAACATATGGTCGCACAAGTCCATCAGTGGTTGGTCCCATGGATCCGTCGTGTTGAGCGTAATCGAGCCTCCTACACAAAATGATTGGCAAACTATTGCACGTCGCTAGATGAATCAGCTTACTCGATGTAGGGCTCACCAGGTTGGCCGCTACGGTAATAAAATGCCCGTCTGGCGGGACACTGATATCGGCCAGATTGGCATTGACATTTCCATTCTGTTTCAACCGTGAGAATTTTGAACAGGGCATGCAAATATCTACTTACCCACACTCCACTCAGAATATGTGGCGAATCGGGCCCACTAGCTGGATCCATCTGGTTTTCAAAAATGGTTGAAGGAACCCGAGTAAAGATAATATGATTCCCGCTGAAAGTGACGCCGAGGGGACCACCGCCATTCGTGCTGATCCACTGATCCAGAAGCATTTCGAGGAGAGTGGAGTTGCGGAGTATGTCGTCGAACGTATCGGTGCCGTTGACGAAGTAACTGAGGTCGGCTCCAACATGTGCACTCAGATTTCGTCCAACGTCGGGCAGATTTACCCTCGTCTGGATGCCTAACTTGGCAAGCGCAGTGGATTCCCCAATTCCAGAGTTCAAGAGAAGCTTGGGCGTTTCCAGAGTGCCTGCGGAGATAACTTCTTTGGAGGCTGTTATTTGATGTCTTGGACCTGGAAACCCAGGAGTCAGTATTTAAAAGGGACTCGTCATCACATGATAGCTACCGTATCTGGTTTGAGCAAATTCCACCGTAAGAAATGTCTTTGGATTTTGGCTCGTTTGTATGAGGCGTGTGACTTGTGCATTGACGAGGACGTGTAGGTTAGGTCGAACAATGAATTTCGGGCCTAGGTATGAGGTGAACGAACTACTGCGCGTCCCATGTTTGATTGTGCTCTGCTGCCAGGCTATGTATCCGTGAGTGCCGGGACAAGGGGGTGGGTTATTACGCACAGACGCCCAGAGGGAAGCCAGAATTATAATCTAAATTGAATGGGAAGAGATCGCTTAGTTCTTGGACGGCTTGTTCTATTTGACTCTCTATCGCGAGAGGCCACCCCTCCAAACTAACGGAATTGATTCCATGAAAGCTGTGGACTGCCGGATTGAATTGTCCCGTTGTGTTGTGGTTATCAGTTGGGGGGACCCAGTGCTCGTTCTTGACGGTTGAGGATCAGTGCGCGTTCTAGCTTAAATAAGGACCTTACTTTGCGAATGTATGGCTGCATGGCATCCCAACTAGGCTTTTGTCAGCCACAGGAAATATACAGGGAATAGGCCACCGACGCCCAGCCAGGATCTCCAGTAACACGGGCATATCTGTCATAATCGGCTTTCGATCCACGCACATACACCATGCCGTCTATAGGATGTTTATCGTCAACTGAGGAATGTGAAGACCAATTTCGACTCACTCATAGACGTACAGCCACCCAAGACTCTATCTCGCGGGTAGGCCAAAGCTCGACCGTCGAGTCCGCTCTGTGCTGGGGTTGTGTAGTTCCAGTCTCCTCGACTATTCGGTCGTAAGAAGAGCGTAAAAAAGGGAACCTTCAGGGAAAATATCATTAAAAATTTCTTTTAACGCCTTCGTTAAATTTTATACCGTGTAATTGACGCCTTCGGGACTGTAGCCACTCATAAGCAATAATTTACGCGCAAGGAAAAATTCAACGGACACTGGACCTGCTTCGAGTAGAAGAACCTTGAAGGCGGGGTTCTCCGTAAGTCGGTTCGCAATTACATTTCCAGCTGCTCCACCTTCGGAAACTCGTCAGTAATAGTGAAGCGAAATAGCAGAAAAATGAGCCTACCGCCAACGACGATGAAGTCGAATGATTCATCCTTTGGCAATTCCGCGACGGATTCATAAATGGCACCTAAGCAGTGGCCAAGGAAATACAAGATGGTCCAACAGAGAAGGATCTGCAGGTGCATTGAACGCATTGAGTCTACCATTTCCCGTCCTTCGCTTGCCCTTTATATCAATAAGGTTGCCTGAAAAATCCGAGCGCACTTCCATTCAACATGTCCTTCAAGCCGGAGCGGCTACCCATGGGTTTCCTTACCAATGATAAACATCCCGATTAAAGCGCACCCAACCGCGACCCGGCTGGTGTCTGATATCATGTGCATTTCCGAGACCGCGAACAGAGCCGCACCAAGACTCGTAAGACAATAGCAATTTACGAGACCATTGGGATTTCCAGAATTCATGACAGAAATCTATTCACCAAGAATGAGGATGTTCAGCGTGAACCTGGAAGTTCAGCGTACCACGTGAGCATGCTGCGAAAATACCTGCGGATGGTGGCAGGCAATGTTGTAACACATGGACAAGCGACGAGAATATGTGGAAGGAAGTGGCAGAATCGAACAAGTCAGTTGTTCCTGGGTCTTCAGGTGAATTACGTTGTCGAAGATTTCCAATCGAGCTTCGCGAGAGGGAATGGTCAGATATGGTACATCAAAGCCTCTGAAGTCGGAGAGCCTGGGCCTGGGGAAGGAGACCAGAGTAAGTTCAATGTGCGTGATTCCGGGCCCACGGTTGGGCAGTACGAAATCTGCGATGCAACGAGAATTACTGGGCTGGAAGACGCTCTAGAACCTTGGTTTTTGGGGCACATGCAAGTCAATGTAAGTCGTAAATATGGAAGCCACTGCCAGTGGCAGCATTCCGAATCTCCGGTTGGCTGAAATTTACTCTGGTCTCCTTCTCAAAATCCCGGCGGCCGCACCTTCCCAGCCCTGGGCATATTCGTTATCTAACTGGTATCTTTGAAATTTACCCTGCTTTGAAGTTTGTGATAACACGCCGTGCCAATCGGTTTTAAACATGGCAGGATCTTCGACTTCGCGAAGGTAGTCTTTGTACCTCTCTGTTCATAGGTTCCATCGGAAGTAGTTTCCGTCCCGATTCGTTGGATAGTTCCAGTGCACTTTCCGACCCTACGTCCATTCAATCCCATGTAATTCATGGCAAACTTGAAGTGAATGGCAGCAGTAGATAGCGCAAATGTCAGCATTGAAGATCCTTGTCGTTCTTTTCTGAACAGTGACGAATCGGTCCCTTTCAGGCAAGCAGTGGGGGTCCTCGCGGTGGAAAATAAATAGAATGCTGAGGTGGATGCGGTTGAAGTTGTGATCACGTCAAAGTCAACTCCCACGCTTGAATCAGACTGCCGATTATTATATTTTTTTTCGGAGAATTTTCTTGCCAATCCCGGCTGTCCAGAGAATATACATCAGTTATCCTGTAGATACATCTACATACACAGGTTCTTGTCCGTTTCACTAAACATACATACACATTTGCATTTCCTTCTTGTCTTAATTTCTTAGAGCCGATTCATTTCCTGGCACTGGCCCCACAGTACGGATTCACTTCGTCGCCCCACCCGCACCTCCACCACTGGTGGGGGCGCTCGTCCTTAGACTCGGCGTCCGGCCCACGCGCGGACCGCTGCGGCTGCTCGGGCGTGATCCCGACCGCGCCGAGTGAGCAGAATTCGTCGACGCAGAGGACGCGCGGCGGTGGCGCTGCATTCGTGCGGGGTCCACGTCGAGGTGCGCGAGGCGCGCGAATAAGGAGAGGACTTTGTTGTGCGGGGGAAGTAGTTAGCGTAGGCGTTGGAGAGCAAGAACTAGAGAGGAGGAAGGGGGAGCAAAGAGGGAGGGACGCACTGTCGACGATGGAGACGATGCCGGTGAGGTTACCCGGGATACGCCCCGACGCGATGATAGGCGAGGTGGAGCCGCTCGTGTCGCGTGTGATGAAGAGGCGGTGGGAGTTGGCTGTATTCGATGAGTATCACGTTAAAAGGGTGCAATGCACGTACTAGCGAGCAGCTTCTGGATAATGTACGAGAGGGGGGAGGTCGGGGAGACGGCGTACACTGTGAGGAGACGAGGTTTATTAATATATTTGAGAGGCGGAATCCTAAA
The DNA here is from genome assembly GCA_029378395.1 of Mycena leptocephala. NCBI lineage: Eukaryota > Fungi > Basidiomycota > Agaricomycetes > Agaricales > Mycenaceae > Mycena > Mycena leptocephala. The sequence continues at coordinate 131,566 of JARJLF010000342.1, forward strand.
TACCAGGATATCGATCCGCGCCGTCTGTGGATCCATCTGGTGCCTTGATGAGGGCGACGAACTGGTGCAGCGGCGTGCTGAGGATTTGCTTGCTCTGCGACGGGACGACGATGCGGCCGATGTCGGTGACGCTGACGGCGCTTAAGAGCACGCCGGAGTCGTCATCGAGCACTGCGACGCTGCTGACGCCCTCTTCGCTCATGAGGCGCATCGCGTCGAGCACATACGAGGTGCTCGTGGCTGTGATCACCGCCGAGAAGAGATGGAGAGAGGGGAGGGAGAGGGAGCACAGAGGCGTCTCTAGGAAAGTTGCTGTAGGTGTGTATGCGGCGAACCATTCGAGGAGACGCCGGTCGGAAACAATGCCGAGGAAGGGTCCGTCAGATGCGCGTATGAGTACACGATGTGCACCACGAGCAAAGAGCTCGAGAAGGGAAATAACGGAGGCAGAGTCGGGGAGAGTTTCCAGAGGGTTTTTCTCAGAGAGGTCTGGAATTAAGTAAGGTCGACAGAAAGAATCGTGGAACTAAAGCGGAACCACGCACTGCTGACAAGGCATATAGGGACATGGCCTGCACGGGCGGCGGCGACTATTGCATCAACCCTGGGGTTATCGAGCAGGTCGTCACTGTTGCGCGTATGCCGAGTTGCGGCCAGGGTCAGAAAAGCATTGACATCTGCGAACTGAGACGGTATTCCAGCCGTATTAGAGCAAAATGAAAGACAACAAACATCAAATAACCCTAGGTAAGGCTCCTGGATGGGCTCTGTAGCCTTTATAGCGAGGCAAAGAATCTTCTCGGAAAGAAGGATCTACAGAAGATTAGCACGGATACTACCACGTAGTTTGCTCACAGACCTCGCAGGCATCTTCGACACTAGTTTCTGCGTCGACCTCGACAATGCGCGAGTCGATAAGGTCTGATTAACGCGCTTAGTGAGACAAGCAGCGATGTGGCGCGGAGTGTACCTTTGGCGAGGACATTCCGCCAGTCCTCTACCCATCGTTCGGCATCGTCAGGTTCATCTGCAACGATATGTGGGGGGTCTATTGTGAAGGATTGCGACATGCGCTTGTTCGCCGCCATCGTGGATGTGGTCCATGCACGGTCACGTTGTCGGCTCTTGTACTCCCAGACGGCGTGGGAAAATGCCACTACTTACTCCAAAGTCCCCAAAAGGAAATAATTGTGGAATGGCATTAATTCATCAAGAAAATCGGCGCGAAGAGGTGGATGTACGCATGCATGCACTCCGCGACACTCAATCGATCTCAATGACTTAAGCGACGAACATGTGTAGCTATGCGAGAACTCTATTCCTCCACTCGCTTCACACGCATCGGCAGTTGGCCCATCATGGGATGAGGACCCAAGAAGAAAAGCAGAAATCATTATAGTGGATTTTTTTCGAGGACATCTAAATCCTCTGATTGGTTGAAAATTGTGGAGGAGCCAATCAGAGAATTTAAAACTTTCGGTGTAAAAAGTGCTAATAAGCTCTCTGTCTGTTCAAACCTCAGTACGATGATATGCGAGCAACGTGCGGACGAACGAGAGAAATAAAAAGGCTGTTCGGGCTCGTCTGCCTCAAGAATTTATTATTTCCTATCGATACCAGTCCGTGCACGCAAGCTCAACAAACCAAACTAGTAGACAACTCAGTGGAAAATGGCAGTATTCCCATGAGTCGAGCGCGTACACATGCGTGATGGCCTTTGGGTCACGCAGAACTAGACAGGTGGTTCTATGAGGCCATCGCACTTGATATACTGGCCCGCACGTCTGCGCCTGGCAGTCGCCATAGTGGCCTCCTGGGCTCTTGGAACGCATTATCATAAAGTAATTTCCTTTGTGTGGCCGAACACAAAGCTAGGGAAGACGAGCATCGCAAGCGAACTGCCCGCAGCCTCGGCCAGTAGTACGCCGCGATGACAGGGACATTCTTAGTTCTGGAGGTAGGCCATATCTGGTGAAGGAAGATTCAGAAGACGGGAGTCCGATTCGAGCGCCTACAGGCGCGTAGTACCTACAAAATACCAAGTCTTATTTAAAGAACTCACTGATTTCGTGCGGGCAATGCGCACATGACACAGTTATTTGAATCCGAGTCCAACGGCGATTCGAACCTGGCGGAGTATCCTAATAGATCCTATCCTAATTTGGAAGTCTGTTCCCTGTCCGGATTGATCCGAACCGTTCACAACTCGTCTCGTTTGTTCTCTATCTAAGTAATTCGCACAGTCCCTTCGGCCAAAACTCTCTGGTGCGTTATCAAGCAATTTATAGCTGATATAGGCTCAGATTGGCTCAATGAGACTGTGTAAGTCGTAAAGCCTTACTAAGTACTACGTGTCGCAGCGTGTGGATGATGTGGCATTTTATAACTATACATGCTGATTCATCACCGCAAGTCCGACAGCTCACTGAGTCATCCGACGGTTTAGTTCCATCGGCCGCGGGAGGAAGGTGGGTTGTTACTTTAAGGAGGTGGTGTCCGATGCAACATTCGATTCAACTAACATGCCTTCGTCCTCGCCAGAGACTCAGACTCTGCAATTGAGGGAACTTGCCCTCGTTGCTTCTGTCTGTGGTGTGACTACTCTCAATGTACCTATAATCCACTTTCATGACCACTGGCAACGAGAAACTGACAACAGGCTCAAGGTGTTCCTGTCGGGCGCACTCACGGTCGCGCTTCCGACCATCGGTAAAGCCTTGAATTTCAAGCAGGCAGATTTGCAGTGGCCTCTCAACGTTTACGCGTAAGTTTTTCAAATAATATCCATCTGTGTATATATAAGAATTCTTACCTCCGTAGTCTGTCTTACGGATGTCTATTGCTTTTCTTCGGGCGGCTGGGTGATATCGTCGGAGGCCGAATCATGTTCCTGGCAGGCTCTATCTGGTTTTCTCTTTGGTTTGTTCCACTGCGTTTCTGTATGTGTGTTTGATAGCAGGTCAACAGGAGCTTGGCAACTGCATTTTCCCCGAATTCTGGGGCATTCATCGGCTTCGTCGCTGCAATGGGCATCGGCGCCGCTGCCAATACCCCCAGCGGCCTTGGCCTTTTCTCTGCCTCTTTCCCGCCGGGTGAGTGAAATGGAAATCCTTGCCTACATTATTTCAACATCAGTTTCATTCAGGTCCGAAGCGAAATAAAGCGTACGGAATCATGGGAGCCGGTCAACCTCTCGGGTATATCCTTGGGCTCATCGTGGGTCAGAAATTCGAACGATCCGCACCGGAAAATGAATTGATTAGATATGTCTAGGTGGAATCCTTACGCAGAGTCGAGCGACATGGCGTTCCATCTTTTACATACAGTCTGGGCTCGGGGTCCTGTTTGTTGGACTGGGCTTCGTGTTCTTGGTCAATCAACCCCCCACTGTGCCGTACACTAAAGGAGTAGACTGGGGAGGCGCACTTCTCAGTGCCGCAGGGATTGGACTGCTTACTTATAGTCTCGCGTAAGTTTCACAAATATGTTTCCGTCCTGAATTTTCTCAATTACCCAGTGATTCAACCACGGCTCGAAAAGGATGGTCCACTCCCCAGATCCCGAGCTTATTTACGGCGTCTGCCGTGATATTGGCAGTCTTCGTATTTTACGAACGGCATCGAGAAACACGCGGCCAGTCAGTGTTACTTCCGATAAAGATTTGGAAGCAACCAGCCACCAAGATAAATGTTGTACTCGCAATACAGTTCTTTGTTTGGTGGAGTAAGAGCTCGGTCGACATTTTGGGACTCAACTAAATGAACTTTCTAGGTTTCAACACCCTCTCTTACTTCTCAGCATTATAGTAACGCACAATCGCTCGCTTCGATCCAAATCTTTGCTGATGTGTTCGCAGCTTTCAACAAGTCAACCAGCTGGATCCTCTTCAGACTGCTGGTGAGAATCGTGCATTGATTTTTCTTCAGCATTGTCACCAGTCCATTGTTTCTTAAAAGTTCGATTCATTCCGATGACCGTCGCAGGTAAGTCGTGTGTTGCGTTTGGGCCGCCAGCAATTTTGAACCCCCCATCAGGCGCCCTAGTCAATATCGCCACTGGATATATCATGAATCGCGTTCCCGGCCAACCGCTGATACTTGTTGGAATCCTTGGGAGTGTTGTATGCCTCTTATTCTCCCCTCACCGATGCAGATGAGTATAACCTTTCTTGCAGATTGGTCCCCTGATATTTGCGTTGATGGACGTGCACGCGTCCTACTGGCGGACGACATTCATCATGATGTTATTTATCGGTCGGCAATAAACCAATTCCTTTCAAAGGCTTGTCCTGACTAACAGATTCCATATCCATGCCCTCCAGTCGGAGCCGACGTCGTTTATCCCGTGGGAAATCTGCACCTATCGTCTGTATTCGACGATGACTCCCAATCTCTGGCCGGAGGGCTGTTCAATGTTGCGAGCCGTGTGCGTACATACCCACGAACCCAGCCATTTCATTAGTGACCCGTCGGCATAGCTCGGAACCTCACTTGGACTTGCAATATCCTCTAGCGTAGCCGCCGCAGCCTCGCAGAATTACCACCGCACGCACCCCGAGCTTGGCCTTGCCTCGCCTGAGGTGTTGATGGTTGGTTTCCGTGCTGCTGGTTGGACCTGTTTTGCGGCGGCCGTCCTCAGCTTCGGCATTGCACTAATCGGGCTACGTGGGATTGGCGTTATTGGGCGCAAACGCGAGAGTGTAATGGCCGAACCGGAGATTCAACTAACTGCTCCACAGCAGCGTCCGGACGCCAAATCGGTGGCTTCGCCAATTACCCAGGATCGGGAAGTTGGGGAAAGAAAGGCGGATACATAAGTACTAGATATAGTTCGAACACCTGTTAGCTCTCGCCTGTGACACCTGCAATCATACCCTCTTGGATTCGACTAAATACTGTGCCGATTAGAATCTGAACAGGATGAAAATAGATTCTTCCGTCGCAATTATCGAGTCCGAGTGATCAAAGTAATAATCAGTGGCTGTGAGGAAGCCCATCCCAAACCCAGGACAACAACCCATCGCATCCCAAAATGGTAAAGGGTTTCTGATTTCGCTTTCATAATCCAACAAAGCTCTATGCCCGAGGCATAAGTACGAGAGGCTACTTACTGCACTACTCTGCACTACTCAACTTCCAGGGACCAGAGTTGGCATCCTCAGAGCGGATCTTCCTCGCTAGACTCGTGACCAGTCTGCACTACGGCAAATCTTAGTACAAGCACTATGCCATGCCTACGGCAACGTGCTTGCACGAAGATCTGCCGTCCATGGCAGACTGGTGACGAGTCTACAGATAAGTTATAAGGGTGCTGCTTGCCCTTCCGATACTAGAGACGGATATTAATACAGATCCGCATCGCATAGGTTGTTGTAAGTAACTTATCTGCTCCTCGGATTGGGTCTTGCATTGTGCATTGCCTTGCCAGAAAAAAAAAGGAAATAAAGGAAGAACCAAGTTATTCGGACAATGATTTTCATGAGCAGTAGCGTATAAGTAGAGGAGGCCATCGTGAATAAAAGACTGATCCAGGTGGACTTCGGTGCGACCGTGTCCGCCATTTCACAAATCTGCTGGTTCTCTTACTAGTCGCGGTCCGCGGAAAGGTATAGAATTCAAATCATAATACTGCCATCAGGCGCTCGATATGGAGAGTTTGTTTTGCCAGTGGATGTGGTTGAGGGAAATATTGCCGATGAGACGGAAAATATTCCACGCAAACAAGGTTGAAGTGTACGCGGGGCAGGAGCAAGGCAAAGGCAGGCGCGCTATATTCAGAGACCGTTAAGATCTTGTCCTGCAGACAACCGAATAGAACTTTTGTTTCGAGTTAGTCAGGTGTTGAATTTAGTTCACCTGGATACATTTGCTCTTTACCTCAAGTACTAAGTTTCGCGGAGTGAAGTCACACGACATGCAGCACCGCAGGAGGGTTTGGTAAAGGTTTGACAGTATGGTGATGGCGGTCACAGTCCATCCAACCTCTTCGCCATGAACATCGTATCCTCAAGCGGCGTATCGTAATACCTCCCCGTCTCCACAAACCCCTCGCTCGCATACAACCCTCTCGCCGCGTCCATCTTCTTCAGTGTATCCAGCAAGGCAACCTGATAGCCAGCCTCGCGAGCAATCCTCAGCGCCTCACGCACCAGGGCTCGCGCCACGCCCCGGCCTCGGGCCTCTGGGACGGTGTAGAGGCGCTTGAGCTCACAATAGCGTGCGCTCGTGTCGGTGTAGTCGGCGGCGGGCATGAGCGGCCGGAGGGCGATGACGCCGAGCGGTGTGGACGAGTCCGTGTCGAAGGCCAACAAGAGCGCGCCAAAGGGTAGGGCGTACGAGCCTGGCAGTGCTGCGAGCTCTGCGACATAGTTCTGGAATGTGAGATCTAGATCCAGCCAGGTTGTGTAGGCGGTAAAGAGAGATCTGACGACAGAGAGGTGGGCCTCGGAGGCGTGGGCGGGGAGGATGTGGAAGGTGGGTTGTGCAGCTGACATTTGTGTTGCACAACGGGGGTCTTTACGGGATGCATATGCTTACTCTGACTCGGTGTTCGGTTGAAAAGGAAAAGCCGATGGCCGGCAAATGCCGAGTCCGATTTAGGCCGAAGCCGGTTCCACAACAGAATTTTGGGTCTGTTGGAAGTCTACCAGCAGTTCATCAAATGGTGGAAGTTCCATAATTTTCAGGAGCTAATTTTTCTATAATTTTCACGGCCTTCGGGGTCAAGTGAGTCTATCTATGAATCCCTGGTTCGCTCTTCCTTTCATGTAAATTTACAGCAAGCTATGCACCCAATTTTGTTGAAGAACCTTGTGCTCGTCCGCATCCTGGAGGTCCTGGTACTCGATGCACACGAGAGCTCGACCGTCAAAAACGTTACGGTCCGTTTCTGAGAGAATCTTTTTTGTTGCCGGCGTCTGGTGAGCTGGATTGTCACAGTACCACCACTTGTCTCCGGTAAGCCTATGTAGCCATTCCTCAGTACAAATAAGCCTATGGATAAGAAGCATTGACGCACCGGTCTTTATCTACATGCGATCAAAGAGACAGTAAGTACGGTCAAGGGCAAGAACGACGCGACGCACAGGGAATCTGACATAGGCTTAGCACAGAAAACAACAAATGAAAAGGGAAGAAGGACGTACCAGGCCTTTCATAAATCTGTATTGCGTTCCTGGTCAGAGATTGTTTCCGGAAAAGAAAGCCTCCGCACCGAAAGATCGAGGTCAACCGCTGCTTGCCGTCAACTAGCGTACGCGTCTTCGTCCCATCGTCAAGGGTATTCACCGCTGAGAATACACGTCAATCAGGCGAGCATACATCTTTGTATTCCACAGCCAGACGCACCAAATACTACAGGCGGAACCCAAATGTTGAGAATGATCGAATCGATGAGACCAATCTGCTTGAACTCGGGCCAAACGGCCTCTGCGGACATAAATTAAGCCTTCAGCATACCCATTTCACGCAAAACCATACCGCGCTGGTACTCGGAGTCCAGGTCAATGTCGCCGTTATTTATCTGCACTGTTTCGCCTTAGTTTCGTTTCAGGGTAGCACAGAAACAACGGGGCAACACACTGTACAATGCCTTGGTGCTGAACGACCCACGGAGGATCTTGTACTTGATAGCTTTTCCTGTGAGATCGGACTCGTCTTGAGATAACATGAGGCCAGGAGCGTTGAAGGAAAGGAAGATGAGATTTCAACAAAGGCCGAAGCTGTTGACAGACAGAGCCAAACAAGCGCCTGCTGTGCACTTTTATATGTTTCTGTTCTGCGCCAACGATGTTGCCTACGGGCCAGCACGTCTACTCGAGCTGTTCGCCACAGCTCACGCTCCGCACGGGCCATCCTCGACGATGACTCTGCGCCGGTCGATCTCTCCGAGGACAACGACGCCGTCGACGGCCGCCGCCCCGCCCCGCCGCGCCGGGCCCCGTCCCTGCAGCCCACCCCCGCCGCATGGCAGACCCACCGCGCCGCCCTCAAGTCCGCCTTCCCGGGTGGCTGGGACCCCCCGCGCAAGCTCTCCCGCGAGGCCATGGACGGTCTGCGCCAGCTGCACCGCGTCGACCCCGAGCGCTTCACCACGCCCGTCCTCGCGGAGCGCTTCCGCATCAGCCCCGAGGCCGTGCGCCGCATACTCAAGAGCCGATGGGCACCGCCACCGGGGAAGAAGGCGAAGCTCATCAAGCGCGAGGTGCAGGCGAAGGCGCAGTTTTTGTCGCTGAGCGCGCTGCGGGAGAGGATGGAGGCACGGGAAGTGATGCAGAGCCGCGAGGACGTGCGGGCGGCGCGGCGCGTGGGTGCTGGTGCGGATCTGGAGTGGGAGTGGGAGAGGGAGGAAGAGCGCGACAGCGGCGACGGGGACAGGGACGGCCCGGTGCGCGGCATCCACCCGCGCGACAAGCTCACGTTTGAGTAGCCGCGTCCGAGTGTATACGCCTCCGCGGGGTTGTGTCACGGTTACAGAAGGCCCCGGTCACTACCTTGGAGGTTGGTTGGATTTCCGGCCTAATCTTTGGTCATTTTACTGCCGTCTCCCGGGTAAAATGCCCAAAATTTTCTTCCTCAATAGCAAAATCTCGCCCTCACGCCGCATTTTCGGACTTCCTCGCACGTCACAACCCCGACAACCAAGCTGAGGCGGTAAAATCACTCTCCTGGACCTCCAGACTATATACTGTTTTCAAAAACACTTCTTGCCCTGCGGCGCGATTTGCTCTATTTACGACACCGCGGCCATTTTCGGCCTGTTTACTCTATAAATGGCCGTAGGGTCATGTTACAGACTTACAGTGAGTATTGTGTGGTGCAAGCTACACTCTGAATTGAATTACAAAGTTAATGTGCGCTTTAGCTTTCATGAAACCATGATCCCTCCGCTGCCCGCCCCCGTTTCACCCGTTGCGAACATGAAACGACAGCGACTCGCACCCATGGCCAGTGACTGGGACTTGGCCATTAAAAATAGGCGCGGGCTATGAAATCGCACCAGGTCGCACGACGGACTCGACCATCCACCGACTCCACGCGCTACACCAAACTATACACAAGCGTACCGCACGCCCAGTTGCACTGCATTACATCAATAACCGGAACCGTATTTCTATACTCGCCGAGCCTGGGAAGCTGGATGGAATGCGGCCCCGCACGCAGCGGAACCTACCTACTGTACAATCGGCTATTTACTTAACTTGCCGTGGACGCGACTTGCCAATCATATGTTTGTTATATCGCGAATGCATCCATAAAACTCAATTGACCAAAGTACGCAGTCACGGTTTCCGTTTGGGTGTCACCCTTTCCGTACTTTCCTCCGCCTGCATCCACCTCCCATAAGCACTTATCCGTCGAACAAAAGATGACCGACGAAGGACACGCCCACTCGGGGCCTCCGTGCCGCGTACACGCGTTTATAATTCTTCAAAACTTATTATATTTCTTCAGAATCAAGCCCGTGAACCGGTGGATTGGCCGCGCTGCCCGCCCAATTACTTAGGAAACACCCTCGGGCACGTTCGGAAATGCTTACTTGCACCACAAACAAATCCTTCGAGGCCCCCAAACAGCCGACTTTCCCCTTTCTCTCCCTGTCTTTTATGGTATATACTACATACGGTTTGGAACTCTAGAAGCAAGCGAAAAATGCCTTTCCCTCAGACGTTCGACGCCTTCGTTCCCAGCAACACCATTGATTTTCTGGCTCTTTCCAAAATCAAACCGGATTACGTTCCGTTCGAAACTCTCGACGCCGCCGTCCCACTTGACCTTGCCGCCAAGGCGACGTTCGCGTACTCGAAAAAAATCACTCCACCTGCTGTGTTCGTGCATGTCCTCAGGACCTTTTACTTCGCCCTCGCGCTCTTGTACAACGGCTTCCCATCCGGGACGCCTGGCGTTCCGCAGATTGCGTTCCAGGAGCTGAGCACGCGCCTCTATCACGCCTGTGTCCTGCACGACCTGGGCTGGACGAACACCACGCTCGGCCTCGACCACCCCGCACACGCGATGACCTTTGAGCTCCACGGTGCTTTCATGACATACGAGCACTTGCACGCCGTCACGCCCGCCTTCGACGCGGCGAAGGTCGGCGACATTGTGCAAAGCATCGCGCTCCACACGTCGAGCTGGCCGCTCGGCAACTCGTCCGCGACTGCGCAGCTCCTATCGCTCACGGCGTTCTTCGACGTCGAGGGATACGACAACCTCGGTCCTGGCGGGATTGATTTCAACCTTTTGTTCAACCGCACGACGGTGGAGGAGGTTGAGAAGGCTTACCCGCGCGGGGAATTTTACGAGCAAGGGAGCGCGGCGACGGTAAGGGAGTTTACAGAGAAGCCCAACTGCTTGATTTCGCACTTACCTGGCGGTGTAAGTGTTGCTGTTGAACGGCTCTGATGATTCAACTCTCAACTAACATTTTTGACTCCCAGCTGGCTGGGGTTCTATCAGTTTTCCGTAAGGACCCGATTGTCCCTGAAGGCTAAACCAAGTCCCGCCCAAATTCTCGAGGTCCAGTGGAGTATGATACAGTATCAATACAGGATAGAGTAATGTAATCCGCGAATTATTTTGGAGAATAAAATGCAACGACGCCAAATTACTGCGGAAGACCTTGATCGCTGATTGTATCGACCTGAAGTTGAAACCTGACCGTTTGCTGTAACTATGGAGTCACAACTTCGCGCATGGACTCCGAGTCTTCGTGTACACAATTGCTCCCCAGTGCCGAACGATGCTGCGTGTAGATTCAATTTCGTTCTCCGCCTCCCTCTTCCGTCTGTTCAGTTCGAAACTCAACCACCACTCAGGTTCCACCACAAAGACGCCAATTCGATACTAACTATTGCGGTACATAAATCCACATCTAATGATTTACCGAATACAGGAGAGACTCGGATTCACACTCGGCACAAAATTATTAGTATTACAACGGAGTTCCAAAACGTAACAGAATGACATACTTATATTTGTATTCCGAGCCAGACTACTCGACGTGCCTTATATATTAGTGTTGTTGTAGGCTCATAACTGCATCCGGTCTAGCAAAAGTAATTCTGTCGCCAGACAATCACAGTTTCATAGACAGACGGTCGCCGGTCTAGTGTTGTCGGGGTTCGGTTTTTTCTTCCTCTCCAAGTTTTCTGAACTAACCTCAGTTCAAGTTCAGGACCTATTTTCGGAACCGCACTGGCCCTCAGATTCACAAAAACCAACAATTTGTGAACCTTGAACCACAGCTTTGATGAGCCCACCGAACCATTCGGGCTCGGTTCAGTTTTGAACTTAGGCTCGGTTTATAATTTCCGGGCCAATTATGAACAGGTTTTAATTTTTCATTTATAAACCCTGGCAGGGTGTTTTTCATCTCCCACTCCATCCTGAAGACACTGTGGGGCGCAGAAAATTCGTTTGTTGAACCCGATAACAGTACTAAGACCCCGAAACATGTTCACCTTCGGGCACTTTTAGCTCCATTTTGAGAGGATTCTCGGTACAACCATGTCCTGAACTCTGAGGTCCTGAAGGGTAGTCAACTGGGCTTGTGGAGCACCCACTGAATTGAAAACAGGGTGTTTGGACCCCCTGCAGGCATATAAAAACCGGTTTATATTCACCTGTTTATAAATATGTTTACAAACCAGCATTAAAAACCCTGGTCCTAACCACAGCAACACACTTTATATGAGAGGCTAATGGTCACAGTAAGAGCTATCTGCGAGTCCCACTATAATTGGAATCCTGTACCATGACAGGTGCCTATTACCCGAGAGGCACTGTGATAACCATAATTATATGGGTGATGGCAGTACCCCATATAATTGCTCCGGCCTCAAGCCCAAGAGTCCAATACTGGCCCTGCCTCCCGACATAGGGTGGGACTCACAATATTTTCAAGTTGAGCCCAAGCCGAAGACTTCCAAGTTGTGATCCCATGATAAGGGCTTTCATAGATTCACGTAACACATCTTCTCATATATGTCTAAAAATGCTACTGTCCTCAAGTAAGAGCTATCTGCGAAAAAATGTGGCTGTCATCACAGATAGTAACCAGGATACAGTATGCACATCGTATCAGGGAAATTAGATACTTAGTCACAGATCTCCAGTATAAGTGGATGAGAAGCCCAAACACCTACACCTTGCACTATCAAAATGCCCCCTGCTCTCATAGCTACAGCCAGCCGGTTGAACAACATTACCAAATGCATGGCCACAACCTTGGATACAGTGCAAATAATGTCTCAGATCGTCAAGACTCCATTTCTGGAAACTATTGCTGTCACGACTCGATACTCCTGGAAAATGTTCAGGTAAAATTTTGACAAGTGAATCTATCATGACAGAGAATCTCACAGGGTCACCCTAGACTGTGAAACAAAACAAGAACAGCTGCATCCAGTTGATGGAGAAAACTTATGAATTGCTGGATGCAATTATTGCTGTCTCTATCGAGGCAAACACAAGCGGAGAATTACCGCCAAGTGTGTTGAATCATATAGGGGAATTTACACAGTACCTGTCTGGTCTTGGAAGCTTTCACCCTGATACTGACTTTTGACATTTAGGACCCTCCACAAGATCTATACCTTTATTGAGGTACAGCAGAACACCAGCAAATTTAAGAGTTTTTTCCATCAAGGACAAATGAGCACACTATTCAAGGAATGCGAAGAGGGATTGCAGCTAGGATTCAATTTTTTTCGGGTAGCCATTCACCTGGGAGTTGTGACAATTTATTGAGGAATATACTATTTTACAGATGAAGACAATTAATCTCATGGCAGATATCACACAGATGCAGGAAGATTCACAAAAGAGACATCAGGAGGTGCTTCACATGATTGAAGCTCTCTCTGATACTAGTTCAGATGGAACTTCTATTGTATGAAAATCCCATGTTTTCTGGAGACTGAAAGTGCTGACATTTACATAGATGAACTCCATCTATTCGGGCTCCCGTAATAGGTTGGTGTCTACTGTCTCAATGATATGGCTTCTATCTTATCTTTTTCTCAGTTCCAACTCACTATCTATGTTACCTGCTGAGCCAAAGATATTTCATGGCCGGGAGTCAGAACTTTCCCACATTCTCCAACTTTTTGGTCAGGGAACTCCAAGGATAGCAATTTTGGGTGCAGGTGGGATGGGCAAGACAAGCCTAGCAAGAGCTGTGATCCATCATACAGAAATTACAGCCAATTACAGCCAGCATAGCTATTTTGTTGCCTGTGACTCTGCAACAACCAAAGTGGAACTTGCTGCACTCATCGGAGCCCATCTTGGGCTCAGACCAGAAAAAGATTCCACTTATTCACTTGTCCATCATTTCTCAAGTAGTCCACCCAGTCTGTTGATTCTGGATAATCTTGAGACATTGTGGGAACCCACAGAGTCTCGTAGGGATATTGAAGAATTTCTGTCCTTGCTCACAGATGTGGGTCATCTAGCGCTGATTGTAAGCTCTGATTCTGTTTGATTTTATATTTTACTCATTATCTCACAGATTACAATGCGAGGAGCAGAAAGACCTGCCAAAGTTGGTTGGACTCGGCCCTTTTTACCGCCTTTAGGGCCATTGGAACAGGTTGCTGCTCAACAAATGTTTATTGATATTGTAGATGATGGACATGACCCAGAAGAAGTTGAAAAAGTTCTTTCCTTAACAGACAACATGCCACTTGCCATCAGTCTCCTTGCCCACTTGGTGGATTCTGAAGGCTGCTTCAATGTGTTATCCCACTGGAACAGAGAAAAAACCTCTCTAGTTTCATATGGTTATGACAAGAGATCCAACTTGGATTTATCAATTTCACTATCTTTGTCAAGTCCTAGAGTTACATCTGTCCCCCATGCCCAAGAGCTCTTGAGCCTCTTGTCTATGCTTCCTGATGGACTTTCAGATTTAGAACTGATCCATAGCAAGCTCCCAGTTGATGACATCCTTCGTTGCAAGATGGCATTAACATGTACTGCTTTGGCATACATTGATGGACAGAAAAGACTCAAAGCATTAATTCCAATCAGAGAATATGTGCATAAGATTCAGCCACCTGGAGATCACCTCGTGCGACCTCTTCTCAAATATTTTCAGGAGCTGCTTGAGTTTCATATCAAATATTACGGAACTCAATCAGGTTCAGTAACAGTTTCTCCAATATCATCAAACTACTCAAACCTCCAGAATATCCTCCAAAATGGACTCCAACAGGGTCATCCAGATCTTGCAAATAGCATTTACTGCATCTGCAATCTGAATCGTTTCAGCGTGTTGACTGGACAAGGAAGAATTTCTGCATTTACTCAGATTCCGGAAATTCTTCCAAAACCTTGTAACCATCGACTAGAGGCTTACTTTATTACGGAGCATTTGAACTCTTGGATATATTTTCCAATTTCTGATCCAGAAGCACTGGTTTCCAAAGGTTTGGAACATTTGAGCACTTTGATGACCCAGATCTTAAATGTATGCTTTTCTAAAACATTGCTTTATTATGACCCAGCTAAATTTTCTCAGGTAGATTTTACACTGGTGTAGCACTTTATTATCATGGATGCAAGCAAGACTCTTCCACTGCTATAAAATATTGTCATGATGTGATATCTTTGGCAACATTAACTGGAAACACCAAAGACATTCCCAAGCATTTTATCACCTTTCATGGATTAGATGGAGGCTTGGTGATTACTCTGCAAGTCGAGCACATGCATATGAGTCTCAGAGGTTGGCCAGGATCTCTGCAGATTTATATGGCGAAGCATTGGCACTTCGTATTGATGCTTTATGTCAGACTGTACTTGGTAATTACAAGCAAGCCCTTGGTCTTTGTAAAAGGACAAGAGATCTAGTGGCTCTTTGTGGCATATCTGGTTGTGAGTTTGACCATGCTGTCCTGATGTGCAGGCAGGGATACACGAGTCCAAATCAGAATATGTTGAGGCACGAGATATCTTTTCTCAGGTTCTGCGAGAAGTTCCAACCATGATCCTTATGATCATGGCCTTGCTTTACTCAATCTTGCTCATATTGAGGTATCAATTGGTACTTCAAAGGATGATGTGCAGAGGAAGATAGATACAGCAAAATCAATATTGAGCAGTACAATATTTAGTACAGCTGGTGATCATAGGCTGATCAGTACCCTTAATTTCTACCAAGCAGATCTCAACCTACGAGAAGGAGATACATTAGGTGCAAAGAGATTGCTTTGCAAATGCCTTAGAGCATGTTGGGGAAAGATTCTCAGCTTGTAACGACTGTCTGGAGCGACTCAGTGATGTTAATCGTTGGGATACCTTGGATCATATGTATAGCTGGACAGTGTTATTCCTTGTGCATTCCCTCAAGTTCAAAAAGAAGCAAGGAATCCACAAAGCCCTGCAATTTCTGGGAGACATTTTCATTGCTCACAATGATGAGGACACAGCCATCAGCTTATTTACAGTTGCCTTGGAAGGATTTACTCAGATGGATATCCACCGCAGCAGAGCAGAATGCATGCTCCAGCTCGGGGATATTTCCCAGAAACATTGTGCCTTTCTTAAGGCAGTAGAGCTCTGGCAAAGTGCCAGAGCACTATTTGAACAGTCATCACAAGCTCACCAGATTCAGTGTATTAATGAAAGGCTGGCCAGTGTCAGTGAGGATGTGTGGGAACAACACAGAGCTAACTTGGCTCTTCTCACAGAACTTAATGCTCCAACTGAGACCATGAAGGAGGAGGAAAATAATCAATCTGACACTGAACAGTTGGAGAGATGGGACTTGGATGAGAAAAAAGAGCTTGATTTGATTACGGTCTGAAGTTTCTAGAAAACACCGGGTCTGTGGCGCGTGACCACCTAGCTTCTGAGCGCACCTTCCTCGCCTGGCTGCGCACCGGCCTCGGTTTTGCCGCTCTTGGTATCGCCGTGGAAATCAAGTAGTTCTGTTTTGACCATGATGAAATTATATTTGACTTGTCCTAGCATGTGTTCTTGTAGTTTGGCTAAGCATGCATAGATGCATCGAGAGACATGGATTTTGTAATAGGAGGCCAAATGCCGTGATAACTGTCTAATCAAGAGAAACCCCGCCAATGACCCACCTTCTAGTGTGTTGTGCGCAAACATTATTTTGATCCATTCTCCCCTTCATCGACCCATTTCCATTCCCCACAAATTACCAGCCAATTCGCAAAAAAGACCTACAGTAGTTGAGATCGGATCTGGCTAAATAAATTGCATAAGATTCCCATTTGACACAAATTTTAACGTGATTCAATACAGTGAATGGCACATATGGATCCCGACAACTCTCCGTCGTGCCTCCAGAAAAGGCGAAGAGGACACTGCCAAACACATGAAAACAACCCATCGCGTCCCGAAATGGTAAATAGATTATTAGTTTCACTTTCAACCCTGGGTTCTAGAAAGGAAATGCGACGTCCAACAGGCTCGACTAAAATACAGCAGATCTGTCGACGTGGCGCATGTAATTTTGTGACGATCACATGATGAATTCCTAGTACTTAGTGCCTTATTTTCGGATTTTGTTCTCAATTTTGCTCGAATTTAATTTCCCGTCAACTTATCTTCTCCTAAACAGAGGTAACCGGGGCCGGGATAATACGACACTTTGCCGGATCGCAGACCAACTATCAGGGATACTTACCTTCTGGTTGACTGTGAAGGCAATTGCGTCGCATTTCCCGTATGGTACACATTTTTGAGGTTCTACGATTGAATGGGGTTAATTTTACCCGTTCAAATCTGGTTCAAGCTCCCGTTATGGACGCGGCGTGCGTTTCCTGACTGGATGGGCTGAGGAATGTTTGGAAATGGAGATAAATAATATGCAAGCAATCAAAGGAAGAAATAGTTTTAAGCATCACTTATTGGGCAGTAGAATGCGATGAGCTTGCTGATATACGGACGACCACGGTTCTGGCACGTGAATCAATGCCATCGAAAAGAACATACGAGGTTGGCCTGCCAGTCTAGATGTTTGCGAATGCTCGTACGGTCTGCTGTTACGTTCATCTTTAATGACGTAAAAAGGGGCGTAAATGAGACGCACAATGAGAAATCGATCTGTGTCTCAACGGCGCTCGTTTCCTGTTGCACCAAAACAGATCTAGTGCAGCAGTCTCGGCATCTTCACTGGTCTATAGGATTAGATGAGACGTACGAAATAGCCTCATAAATTATCTTCCCAGTGACTTGTGCGACGCTCTGGCATGGGGAGGTTGGACTGGGAGATATTAGTTTCCATGATTCAGCTCTGGGCAGTGAGTGTATATTTACCGTGCAGTGCATTCAACTGCGCCGCTCCGCGGCTCTATAGCGCTTCCGCAACGACTACACTGATCCGACCACCAAAAGAACGTCGACCGAGTCGGGTCGGTGCGACGGGAAACAATTACTTCGAGACGTCTGTGCGCTTTAACCTGTATGGGGAAATTTTCGGCTGTGCTCTTTTCATTGACAATGTCACCGCGAGAGGTCAGGAACCAATAGGAACGAGGTCGCTGTCGGCGGCCACCCAGGTAAGAGCTGAGAATTCGTTGTAGATCCTTAGGTAGCAAGACATTGTTACAGCGGAAAATGGGGACAGTGCGCAACTCACCCCGTAAGTGCGGCAATACGCCAATGGGATCGGTATGGGCACTCCGGCTGGAGAAATCACGACAAACGTCTCTTCAGAAATCGCATGCGGGACATGGCGCATGATGGTTACAATCTGCTCCTGGTAGATTGCGAGCTGATGCGCGAGGCTGCTCACTGCCGCGGCTTGAATCTGCCTGTTTCCGAGCCCGACCTCGTTGACGCGATGTCTAATGGTCAAAAGCATACCCCTAGTGTGCGTGCCAGTCATATGGAATAGTATAGCGGAGAGAAACATAAAATACGAGTTCATCATCCCCACAACAACACCGAGAGCCGTCCGGCGCTCAACGACGCGCATTCTGAACTCTGAGAGCTCTCTCTCCTCCGATACGGCCCACAACAGTTTATGAATAAGGCCTTGAGACGCGTTGATCTTCTGGAAGAACCTGAGGATAAGCAAGTGGCAGCGCTTAACTTCCTCTTGAATGCGGGCAGCGACCGACAGTGCGATCGGCGACGACTGCAGATCATCGTCGACAGGCATGTGAGTCAGATTTGCGAGGTCGGCTCCCAGAGATACGAGCTCTTTCTCTGTCTCGGCGCACTCGACTGAGCGGCGACCATTACGAAGGAGGAAAACAAGCTTGGCAACGACCTGGGCAGTGGCGAGGACATCCCCAAATGATCCGTAGGCGAATGCGAATGCGGGCATTACAAAGGGGACAACGATTCGAATAACTAACTTGAAGGACGAGACGATAGAGCGGTGCCAGCCGAGACAAGCAAGGTACACCGCTTTCCGGGGTCAGATGATCATGGATAATCTCCAGCAATATAAATCCGCGAACACTGGCATCGACAAAATATTCCTGAGGAGAGGAAGAGCGGGGAGGCCTCAGATAGGCCTCAACCTGGATTAAAGTTTAAACCAAACACATCAATCCATCATGATCCAAATTCAAACTCCGTCCTTCTCCACTCCATCGCGTAATTAATAATCCACGCGTCTGTCTTCCCCTCACAACGCTCACGGATCCGAAATTCAACCACTTCGTTGCGAGTTCCACCACAAATTGCCCCGCACTTCCTAATTCGAGCCACAAATTGCAATAAATTTACAAATCCGACCGAATCGCACAAGATTCTCATTTGACACAAATTACATTGCGATTCGCACTGCGGCACGACATACACACAGTCCGATTGAATCGCACAAGATTCGCATTCGTGGAACGAGTCGCGACATACAGTACATACTCCGGCGAGACAAGATATTCAGACAAATAAATGGCCAGCGCCCCCGTCATCCGCGCCGCACGTCCTGAAGACGTCGTGAGTATTCTGCACGCAGTTCGCATTCTCCGTAGTGCGATTCGCGTTTTGCGAATGTACTGACGACCGGCGCCGCAGGACGACATCTTACAGCTCATTATCGATTTAGTGCGTGCGCCCTCCGAATCGCGCCGCATCAATACACGAGACTGATGTGCGCGTTTTTCGCACCGGCAGGCGACTTACGAGAAGGAGCCCGACGCAGTGAAGGCGACGCCCGAGCTCGTATGTCGCGTTTCCTCTAAATCTAAAAACCATTTTCAAAGAAAAAGAAGTATTACTAATGAGAACGACGCGCCTTTCTTTAGCTCCGCAAAAACCTCTTCGAGACGCCCTACGCGCACGCGCTGCTCGCGTTTAATGATGCCGAGAGCACGAAGCCCGTCGGCCTCGCGCTGTACTTTTTTAATTATTCCACGTGGACGGGGCGGCCGGGGTTGTATGTGCGTCTTCGTCCCTCTTTCTTTCACCCTAGCTCGCCTCTCTATTTATTTTGTTTTATTGAATACTGAGATGCGAGACAGCTCGAAGACCTCTACATCTCCCCCAATTGCCGCGGAAAGGGCTCGGCAAGCGCTCTTTGGTGAGCTGGGCGGGTTGCGAAGGAAAAGGTACGTCATCTTCTCCATACGCTATTATAAATTGTACGACTGTCGCTTTCACGCTGACCAGTGTTACTAGGACTGCGCGCGCCTCGACTGGTCTGTGCTCAAGGTGTGTTTTCTTCCCTTTATTTTATTTTTCATTCCCCGCCCCACCGCTTGCTCCCTCGAGTCCTCCGTACCCCTTCTCCACATTCTACTTCTATGAGAACTAAATATTCGCGCAGTGGAACCACCCCTCCATCGCCTTCTACGAAAACACTCTCTCCGCAACACAGATGAGCGAGTGGGTCGGCATGCGCCTCGACGAGGGCGGGATCACCAACCTCGAGAAATTCGCGATCAGCGCCGGGTCCGGGTCCGCTCCATAAGTTTCTCCAAAAAGGAAAGTTTAAAAAGAGGGAAAGGAAGGGAAGAAGGAAATAAAATTTAGATGTGAAGACGTGTGGTGAAAAATAAATAAAACGAGACGTGGAAGGCAGGGACGATCCTCCTCTTCCTCCCTCTAAACATCGCTTCCGATACCCCGCCTCCGGCCACAGATCGCAGGTGTACAAAGCTTAAATTTAAATATTGTATGTGTGTGTATTCCAAGAACAGAATTCGAGTTTCGCTGCTATACAAAAAAAGTTCTAAGCTCGACTCGCGATCCGATCGTGTGCAGGCGGGATCCACCTCCACTCCCCTGTCACCACCATCGGCCCCTCACCCCAAAACCAAAACCAAAAACGCCGTCCATCCGATTGAGTTTCAGGTTCGAAGGAAGAGGAAGGCGCAAGATCTGACCGCGAGCCGGCGGGATCCTCCATCAGACGCCATCGTAGCTCGCGCCCCCGGCCTGTACGAATATGTAATAGATCGCCATAGCGAGGCGAAGAGAAGGGAAGGGAGGGAAGAAAGGGTCGTCAGTAAAAGAACGCAGACGAGATGGGGCAACGAAGAATTTTAAGTTTTAGGGTTTGAAAAAGGGTAGAGATTCGAGTTGTGCGAAGGTAGTCAAGGGACGTATTGGGTACGGGGATACAGATACGGGACCGAGAAGAAGGGGAATGAAAATTCAAGAAAGGGGAAGGATTCACGAAGAAGAAAATATGCGAAAGGAGCGGACGCACCTTCCGGAGGCGGACGACGATGGGGTCCTCGTTGAGGTCGTCTTTTTCGCGGGCGGCAACCTCGATGGAGTAGACGCGCAGCGTGGTTTTGACGTCGGCGGCGTGGACGGAGATCTGGGTGCGCCGACCGAAGGCGAGCGATGGAGCGGGCACGAATGATGATAAATGCAGAGAGAAAGCACGCAAATATGGTGGAACGTATCAGAGGCGGGCATACAAGCAGGAAGGCAAGTGAGGCAAACAGGCAGGCGAGGATCAGTACGCGAAGAAGCGGGGACTTGGAGGGAGACGCGCCTTGGCCTTGCGCATGACCTTGCATTGCGGGCCTATCCAAACCTGCGTCGTGTTAGGAATAATAATCAGTCCACGGTGATAATAGTTGGCCAAGGAGGAAGCCTGTGAGCACTTACCACGAGTATGAACTTCTCCCGCGTGGACTCCTTGTCGTTCGAGTACGCGACGCGCACGTAGGCAAAGGACGCCTTGCCGTCGTCGAGGACGTCGCGCAGCTCCGTCAGCCCGCCCGTTCCCGTCGCGGTCAGCTTCAGCTTGTCCGAACGGTCGTTCTGTTGCAATAAATACCACGATCAGTCTCCATCCAATCCGACCAGCAGGAATCCAATCCAGTCTGGGCGGGGAACGGGGAAGGCCCACCTCATAGTCAAGCAGCAACCAGTTGGTGTCGGACTTGTCAGAGCGCACGTCCTGATAAGCTACAAGCAATAATTTGAGTTGGGTTCGTGTTAGTGGGTGCTGAGGACTGACCCTCGTCGATGGTGGGATCACTAACGTCGGCCATGTATTACAACGAGAAAGAGAAAAATAGAGACTCTAAGAGAGAGAGGAGGTAAATGCTGTGAGCGGCGGTGATGGTGATCGTGATTAGTGGCTGTGCTCGGCGGTAAATCACTTTCTCCTTCCCTTTCTTCCTTCGTTTCTGTTTGACCCGACGCGGCAGAGGAGGAGGAGGAGGAGGAGGAGATGAAGAGGCAGATAGGGTCGGTTCTGTGCGTTGAACCAAACGAAACGACGGTCGGAAGTTGGGTACAAACGGGGCACACGACGTGTGAGGAGTCAGGACTCAATGCCGTCGGAGAAGAAGACCCGGGTGCGGGTGTGCACGACTACTGCCGTGCACTGGCAGTTGCGATGGTTCAGGAAGACGGTCTAATGTTCCTAGATTTTGTACAATTAATTTCTATAGCTACTCCAATTGCGAAGTTCGAATCCCGAGCGGTCCAGGTCGTAGCGGTTCCATTGTTTTCTGTTGACGTGTCGGTCGAGTTGTATTGCTAGAGCCATCGGAGCGAGAAAAAAAAAAGAGGGAGATCACGATGTGCTGCCAGAAAATCCACGAGCATAGCCAACGTTGGTGACTTCAAGAAAAAAAACCCAAAGCGAGCTGGCGCCAAGCCCGCGCCGATGAACAGACATTGTGCTTGGAAACTGAGTTGGACAACATTCGCCAGGGAAGCCCCAGGAATAAACGAGTAACCGCTGGGAGACCCGGGAACTGTGTAGATGTATTGTATCCGTCTCACTTACTACAAGACCCTGCGTACATGCTTCAGGGTAAATTGGACGGAGCGAAATTCGGGGCTTTAGCATGGAGTTGAGGTCCAAAATTCAAGATTCGGCGCCGGCGTATAATATATTCTCGAGCCATTTGGACCCGTCGGACAACGGCGTGCGTCGCAAAACCCCATGGGTCGGGGGTCAATTTGCTATGTAGATAGCCCAGAGATGGAGAGCACGAGAGCTGAGGTGCACAACGCGGCTCCTGTCCCGAGCGCACTTGGAATGAAGCGAAGCCTGAGCGCGCTCCGTCACTTAGGGGTCCCTTCGAATGTATTTCTGTCCAACATTGTGAATGTCGGCACCAGCGCGCAGATCGCCGAGGGCCCGGCTTCAACGTTCAACGGCCAGTCGGATATGGTGTGAGTTGCCAGTAAACGATAAGGATTCTTGAAAGTAGCGTAAATATCGTCACCATGCGCAGATCCCCGGGGGCTTCAGAAGTCGGACCACATCGACTTGGGGCCAGGATACGAGCACGATACAAGCTAAATTCGACACGCGACAAAGACAGAGGACTAAACATGGTGTAAGTCCGAAAAAGCTTCTGGGTCTGAGTTAGCGCGGAGTGGGAAGCAAGCGCGGGAGCGGGAAGCGGGTGTCCATGGGCCGGCCGTTGCAACGAAATAAAGGGTGTTTGGGAGTACATGAGGGTTGAGAACAAGCCGTTTGCGGAGGCTAACGCAAATCATTGGGCGCTCCGATCGGCGTTTCCGCCTCGAGGTGGCAAAAAATTTGAAGTCTCAGCACGAAGAAATGGTACACGATGCAAGCAACAAACTGATACATGAAAGCATTGGATGGATTTATGCGAATACTGTAATGTGGCAGTAGATCATAACAGCGTGGTGAGTGAGGGACGGGAAAGCGAACAGAGTGATAGGCGTTAACATGCACGACGCGAGCAACGGCGCAGGGACCACAAGCGAGGACACCAACACCACAAGACCACAGGCAGCGGATACAGCCTCCACCCCCCGCCGCCACCGTCACCCGCCCCGCGCACAACACCACGTTTTTGGGCCCGCCGTCTAGTCGAGGCTGGCCTTGGCCGCGTCCTCGACATCAAAGTTCTCGACGAGGTCGGGCACGTCGTCGTCGTCGTCGTCGTCCGCGGGCGCACCGGCCGGTCGCTGACCACCACCGCCCTGGATCGCCTGGTACGACTCGGCGAGCTTGCGCAGCGACGCGAGCGAGTCGGGGCCCAGCTGGTTGAGGATGCCCGGCACGAGCTCAGTGAGCTCCTTGACGTGCCCGGTGCCGTAGATGGCGAACGTGTTGGCGGAGAGCGCGGCGTGCACTGCGAGGAAATACAAAGTCAGCGGCTCGAACAAAAATACGGAATTGTGGGTGGGTTAAGGCAGACGGATAAACAAAAACGAACCTTTGGGTGCGGTGAAATGCAGGACGTTCCCGTCCTCGCGGAACATGTTGACCTCCTCGACGCCAGGGATGGGCTGGACATTCAGCTTTTTGAGCGCGCCCTGGAGCTTTTTGTCGTCCTGCACGGTGGACGCCTTGGGTTTCCGTACGACCTTTCTGCGGACCGTCCCCTTCCCGCCTGCAATCCACGACAATCCAATATGCCAACACAATTTGAATTTCGAAAAAGAAAAACGGATGTACTCGTCAGCACGCCGTACGAACGAATACGCGAGCAGGGGAGGCCGGCTCACCGATCCTGGCGGCGGCGGACTGCGCCTGGAGCTTGGCCAACTTTGCTGGGTCGAACGTGGGGGGCATGTTGGGTGTAGGCGACGGTGGACTAGAGTACGGCGTCCGACGAGAAAAGTAAGATAGCCTTGTGAAATCAACACGTCAAAATAAATCGCGTCCGGTCATCCTCTTTCGGAGACAACGTTGGTTGGACGAGCGCGTGGATCGCTCTCGGAGGTCCTTGGCTACTTCAGGCTCTTCAAAATAACTACGCCGTGGCCGTGGAATTTTTGGGACCCGTATCCGTCGCAATCGTCTTTGTGCGATTTTTTTCTGTTAGCCGCCCAACCACATAGAAGATCGCAATGGACCTCTCAAATCGTGCACTGTACAATATTCCACTCTACCTGATGTCTGACAGTGATCTGCGCTGGCTCAACATATCTTGGGTACTCCAAGAACGACTTTTCTATTAATTCTTACCACACCCACTTACACCAACACCTGGCCTTGGGTCAGTCGCCTCCCTCTCCCGTGCTCCCCCCCACTACGCATTACCACTACTTAGTAAATATAGCCCGCGCTACCCACTTCACGTTATCTACCCCGCGCTAACTCGGGTCCTAAAGCTACCCTGCCACGGATAAGTGGTCCGACTTGCGAGCCGCCCGCAAAATTCACAGCATCTCGAGCCCTCGGCGATCTGCGCGCTGGTACCGATATCGGATATAAGTACGAGATACGAGACGTACCCCTGAGCGCTTGGTTCCATGGACTGACTCGGTTGGTTCCGTGTTACATGACTTGACCAAGTCCGACTCCGAGTCCGCGGTTGTGCACCTCAGGTCTCGTTGCTTGGTATGCGGTTATCTAATATATACAAACGTGACGGTCGAAATGGCTCGAGAATATACGCCGATTCGCCGAACTATCCCAAAATTCCGATTGGAAGGTTTTCTTGTTCGTGGACAGGGTGTGTTGTTTCACGAATTCGCCGCCCCGGTTCTGGGTCGACTGCACGGAGTTGCCGTCCCAACAAGACTTGACAGGACCCGAAATTTCATCATTGCACAGGGACCCACACTGTTCTTGTTCCGTCAGGGTGTTGCTTCACGAATTCGCCGCCCCGATTCAAAGCCGACTCCACCGGGTTGGTAACAAGGCCTAAAAATCCAATCGTTGCACTGGGATCTGCCTCCACACTACTCTTTTTCCGCGGACAGGGTGTGTTGTTGCACAAGTCGTCCGACACACGGGAGTTTCCGTACAATACACAACCGGGAGTTTCACAATCTACGCCATTCAACATGCATTACAACGTCCGAGCGGTTCCAAAATATATATACGGAACTCCAGATGCATCTCATAATATCTCTAGGCCTAGAAATCCGAATCATTGTGTTGGGATCTGGCTCCCATCCATCCATTTACTAGGAAGCTGAAACGAGGACTGACAAAACCCAGAAATATTCTGCATTGTTAATCATTTTAGTAGGTATACCAATAATTGCGTCTCCAAGACTCGTGCGTCAAATTGCTCTTGTTCCAAGGGTCTAACGCCACCCGACGTCGGATGCACCTATTTTGCGCCTTGTTCACTATCAAAATCTCTGACTGGCTCAAGACATTGTCCTTCGATCGTTTATTATAAACGCTTGTTGTCATGGCTCGAATGGCGCGCGCGTCGTTATCTCGAATCGACTCCGGTTTGGCTAGCTGCCGGCAATAATTCTCATTCTCAAAAGCTTATGACGTCGAGCCTCGAACCTGCACACCCTGGACTAAAAAATGAACTTGCTTCCCTCGGGATAGTCTCCGCCGAGTACAATTTCTGGACGTGGAGCACCGGCTGCCTAGTAGTCGGGTGCTCCGGCCATCGCCATGTGCTTGCAATTCTCGAATTGCATACCTTTGTATCCCCGGCTGTGTGTGGGATGTCCCTAAACCAATTCCAACCCACCCTAAAATTTAACAGAAATAGAGGCGCTGCGTGAAATGAATCTGGTTTGTATGAATCTTGAACTTAAGGCGTCGGACCCTCGCCATCTGTGTATGCTTCCGACGGGGTGGACCCTGGAATAAATGAAGAATTAATTTGTCCCAAGCGACATGTTGCACTGGTTCTATCTGCTTTCACGGGTACAGTTATTCTGGAGGCGGCCGCCATTGTGAAACGGGCAGAGTGGCTCTGCGGACTGCAACTTCAGCCTGGTAATCCGCGGCGCGACAACCTGTGTGCGGAAACCGTCTGGAATTGGTTCTAATCCAACCCACGCTACATCAAGGAGATCTAGCTTAGCAGCGCAGTGTAAAATGAATCTTTGCGCGCGAATCTTGAACTTGAACTTGATGCGGCGTTAACACAGAACCACCATCATACATTTGGCGCGCCTTACTGTTTCTTCACGGGACCGCGGCCAGAATGTCCTATCGCCCACGAATCGAGCGTTCCGGGTCTTAAAACTTCGGTATATTCTGAATCCGTACCCCCGCACTCTGATGCGCTTCTTTCACGGCCCATGACGCCGACTGCTGCGATGTGTTGCTAAATCTCTTCTATTTTGAGCGGATTCAGAGGCGCCTTTGGCGTCTAGAACGAATTAGAATCTTTGCACGACTTGGCGTCGACACGGTAACATCGGCAGATGATTTCTCGAATTCTCCACGGCATTATGTTGTGAACTTCGCACCGAGGTCGCTAAGGGTGGTTGATGCTTCCCTTCGTTCAACCATCGATTAAACGTCATGTACCATTCTCGACATTCTCGATCCTCATATCGTTCAGGCGTGTTGATGCCCGCCCGACATCACCGACTGTTGCAACTGTATTACTAGTGCACTGCTACAAGGAGAGTGGAGTTGCGGAGATGATGATAATGGGCCAAGATCGCGCCCGAGCTGCCAGGTTAAATAGGTCTATTTAATCTATTATTTAAATTTCTTGAAAGATAATTCAACCAGAGCCATCAAGGCAGCATTTAATGTGACATGAAATAATGAATAACCGGGTGTCCGTGGTGAGAGGCATTATTAGACTAGGAATAATGAAAAGAGATTGCCGGCCGACATAAGTTACAGCGCGAGTGGCGTGCGCGTGTACTTGACGAAGCAGGAGCCGTGCGGGGGCCGGCACAGGAGGATGTCATTCCAGTTCGGTTTCGGGGGCGCCACAAGCGCGTCGCCGCTCTTGTTCACCAGAACATGGTCAAATCCAAGGAGGAACAGTGCCGTGGTGAGCTTGAGCTCGACCTTGGCGAGGCGTGTCCCGAGACAGTCGTCCTGCCTGTGATCAATGAGCACTCACGTCAGTCTCGGCAACATGAGGCGGAAGAGCCATGATAATGATAATGGAACACGAGCCACTGACCTACGCCCCACCCTACATACGGCAAATCAACGTGGATATTTCTTTCCTAGAAGGGTCGAAGCGCCACGGCTCAGGGTAGATTTCGGGGTCGAGATGGACGTCGCTAAAAGGATACACGACGTAGGCTCCAGAGGGGATCAACTTGTCGTTTATGTACACATCGGGCCCGAGATTGCGTCGCATGGCTGTGTGCGGCTGGGCGACGCGGAGAGTCTCCCGTATGATCGCATCGAGGACGGGAGTATGGGATTCCCAAATTTCAAGAGGGATCCCTGCGAGGCGGGAGGAGAGCCCCGACGCGGTTGAATCTGAATACGTCGCCAATAAAGATTCAACCTCTGTTTTCGCTTTCTGGCGCCATTCAGCATGCCCTCCGAGAAATGTGATGATCCAGGACGCTATTAGACGAAATAATTAGTCTAGTTGGAAAGCAAATAAATAAATATGGAGTACCGGTTGTCCCTGTCGCCCTCGCTCCGGCGATTAGTATCCCATAATAAACTGGGAGCCGAACACGTTAATACTGCATGGTTGCAAAAGGGATGGAAATTTCATACCCCGACAATGACGAGTTTCTCGTCTTCGGAATCTATCAACATTTGGAGGGTGTCGTTACGAGAGATCCCACTTTGTTCGCGGGCGATGATCGCTCGAACCACGATGTCGTAAATTTCCTTCGTCGCCCATAGTTTTCTGATCATTGCCGGAGTGGGGAACCAAGGAATCAGGACAGTCGCCGGAGTAGTGCCGGTGTCAAGCCGATCGTATAATGTTTTCAGGCGCGCTACAAGTGCGGCATCGTCTGAGATTTCAGTAGAGGAGAGACTTCGGACGGTCGTTTGAAAGATCAGCTGTGTCATGGGGAAAAATAAGAGTTGTTAAGCAGAGAACAAGGCAAAAGCTCGACCTCGTAGATTTTTTCGAATGGATCGAAAGTACCCGAGGTTCCATAGCTTTCCAAGATACGCCGAGAATCCTCCAAGATCGCAGGGATTACTATGAGAAGGTTAGTTGAAAATTATCGTTGAAAAGAAATATGCTTACGGTTACTGAGCGGCGATTTTTTTGAACTGCCGCGAGGCGCTTATGAATTACGGAAATCCGTTTAGTTTGGAGGCCGGACGTTACTCCGCGAACCATGGGGATCTAAGATCAGAAAAAATCAATCAACCGCGAAAAGGGACTTTTGCGCGAACGTACGGCGCCAGATAAAATTTTGAAGCCTTCAGTCAGGTCGAAGCCTTTCGTGTAGAAAAATGACTTTCGAGCTGACGCTCCGGAAAGAACGATGACGGTGTTCTGACATCGAGCTAGGTGAGTTGGGGACCTAAAAGAGAAATTAAAGTTGAACATACGTTCATTAACTGGAACTGAAATGTCGATTGCCCAGTAATTTGGAAGCCCCAGTTCAGAAAATCGTATCGTTGGCGGAAAAAGGGGACGATCGAGAGAAATGGAAGGCCCGGTAGAGACTTGGGTACTTCAACTCCATCCTCTTGCAGAGAGGCAGTAATGAGGACGATGACGAGACAGATTACGACAGCAACAGTGAACTGGGTAGCAAAACCCGCGGAAAGGAACGCGGACGCAGCAGTGTGGAGCCCGATAATGTAGGGCATGGAAGGGATTTAATTGGTTTGGGTTAGCTGGTTAGAGGTTGGAGGTTCGCGGTTCAGGTTTTTAATGAGAGCAGACACAAGCTCATTTTATAGTACTCGGGCCGGGCCTCAGGCAGATCTGCAAATGCTAAATCTAACGCCGAAGTAACGAATTCGTGAAGATCTGCGCTAGATCTTCCGAAGCATTTGTTTCCACTTCACCGCATTTTTGGTACCGGAACCGACTACCACGTGCAGACGGGTCAATGACGCCACATCCTTGCATATCGATCTTACATATGAAGAGTCCCAGAAGTACCGCACAACCTTCATACCTTGAAAAACGGTTAAAGAAAGAAAAATAAATCAAACGCTCACAGTTAAGGAACAGCTCTGGGCCTGGATACGGGAATGTGACACGAAGATGTCATCAAGAAACACAATAGATAATTAAGTGGTTTTTCCGTGCAGGTAGTCAGCTGCGGTGATAGCCCGTCCACTGTCCGATGGGAGCCGCCTGATCATAAATAGAAGGTTGCTACGACGGAGGCTTCATACATCCTGTCAGGACCTAAACACGTACCTTTTTAATTATGGGAGGCCGAACTTCTGCATTATCCGAGAATAGAGCTATAATTGACCGAAAAAATGAAACCCGGCGCCTAGACTCATTAGTGGCGAAACAACTCGCGCTAGTGCCTGGAAAACCATGATAGAGGAGGCGGCGAGGTCGAAACCAGTCATATTGGTACGTAGCGTACATGTGAGGTGACATGACGCGCTATAGACTCTAAGAGACAGCATTATGAACAACGGGCAAGGGACGGCTGGCAAAGGATTTATCAGAAGACTGTAAGGCGATATGGATAAAGGACGAACAGGGGCAACCAAAAATGGGAGAATTAGCCACTTAGACCCGCACAGATATTTGGCTGAGAGTAAGAATAGTTGAGTGCGGTCAGAACGCCGGCATAGTGTGCGCCGGCGGCCGCAACAACGCAACAATGGAATATTTGGTGAGATGCAAAGAAGTAATCGAATTTTCCGGGAGCTAAACATTCGGGGATTCGGTTTGCACTGAAAATGGAGTTCAGATTCACGAGGGAAATGGGAATGAAACATACTAAAGTAACGCTCCGGAGATATAGAGAGCGCCAGATAGAAGGATCCAGCCAAAGCCTAGGTCAGAAAGCACCTTGCTGTAGCCGTCGGCCAGCACGCAATGCGTAACAGGGACAATTGCTGATAGGCCAAGTCCAATAAACACAAGAGTCCGGGCGCCGCGATGGGTTGGTTTGGCGTACTCCGGATTCAGAACAATATATGCAGCGCCTGTATCTTCTGGGTTACCAGATTCACCAAGGATTTGTGATTTGACATACCGAGGCCAACGCACGAGATCGACACGATGTAGAAAATCTGCAATCGGGGCTGGCAAAAGAATCCAAAACGGAGAGACGGATAAAATGATCCTATTAAGGTAGAGTAAGTGCATTTCGACATAAAGAACAACCGAATGAACAACCGACTGTGAGGACAACTATGCCCGAGTAGTCGAGAGCGTGGCAACGAGTGCTAACCTGGGCACGGGATTAACAGATGGTTCATAGCACTGATAGGAAAGTGTTACCTCTTCAGAATGACATGTAGCAGTGTGAAACAA
This sequence comes from Mycena leptocephala, assembly GCA_029378395.1. Classification (NCBI taxonomy): domain Eukaryota; kingdom Fungi; phylum Basidiomycota; class Agaricomycetes; order Agaricales; family Mycenaceae; genus Mycena; species Mycena leptocephala. The sequence continues at coordinate 162,065 of JARJLF010000342.1, forward strand.
TGCACTCGCAGAAAGACAAAAAATGGCCGAGGACAAGAAGACAGCGAAAACAGCAGAATCAACCCATGTTGTAGCCTCGTATTGTTTGAGATAAGTATCGCCATAGGTGGTCAGGAAATATGCAAATAGCGCAGCTCCCCATAAATGGCTATGGATATTGACTGGAAAAGTAGTGAGACGCCGCGTTTTGAAGCGATCGAGGAAGAGCCATTCACCGCTCTCGTTGTGCACGTCTAACGAGCTTTGAGATCGACTAATAAAAAGTGTGGCATGCTTACACGCAAAGACGGAAGTGAGACACCCTTTCCAATGATTTTGCGCGCTAGCCATCGAAGGAATGTTATGTTAATTACGAGGCCTGGCCCTTCAAGTGCCGCTGCGCATCTTACTGTCTATAACCAGAGACGATGAACTCGTTGTCCTTTCGCCATTCGGGGAGCTCGAAGTAGCTAACTGTTTTCGAAACTGGAGGGATAGGAATCGTAGCTGGAGCTTCCACAGAAATCTGTGTTCTCTTTCGAATGGATGATGACATGGTGGTCGGTTGTTGAGTTGTATATAGGGCCGGTTTGATTGACATTGGATTGACATGTGTTTTTTGGATGAGCCTTTTGAATGGACTATGATGGACTATGATGTTTTAAACCCTGGACCTTCTTCTCAACACGTGTGAGCGATCTGTACAAAGGTCCAACGTTGTCCAACGTCCAATAGGCCCTCGGCTATCAATTGTGCAATGGGATTGGAGAATATTTTGGGGCGTTCTGACTTTCTTCCCAACCCAACCCCAACGTTCCTGCTCAAAAAAACGTCGATCTGTGATGCCAAGTTTGATTCATGGGACATTCAGGTCTTGATGCACAGTCCCACTGCCGTCACGGACTCCCTCTTAGTTCAGGGGTAGAACGTCACACTCGTATCTTGTAAATGCATGTGAAGGTCAGTCGTTCAAATCGGCTAGCGGGAATTTTTTTCCTTTTTTTGCGCGGTCAGTGTAAAGCTGTTCGATGGTATCGAAAATGACTGGATGCGAATTGTGTTTATGGAAGGTATAGGATCACCTAAAGAGATGGCATTTGTTTCTTTCGTTCTGCCATCGGTTCCATTAAGAAACAGCAGGGTCCGTAATTCGCGTTAAATGTATGCTACGGACTATCGGAATTCGGGTGTTTCTACCGGAGAAGCCTCGTACAACTACCTCGTTGAGAGGAGGCCATCGGAAGAAACGGGAATAGGTACCACTGCCTTGAAAATAACGCCTGGTATTGACCTTGCAGCGAAGGCGATGCAAAACACCGAGAATTTAACATGAAGTAGGGGACCTCGGGGACCGTTAGCACGAATTAAGGCGTCGCGGGAAAGGGAACAGGGAACACATGGAGAACTAGTCAATAGGCTTCCGGTAAACGGAGAACGAAATATGAAGTAGCCGATGCACAAGACCAGTGGCAGGCGGCGCCGCGGGCCACGCGGTGCGTACATTTCCGCTACCGCATGAAAATTCAATAGCAATTGGCACAAAGTTTGGCAGGGCGTGAGGTGCACGAGGCTCGAGAGATTGTACGATTATCGAGCGATCAAAGCGCTCTCCGAGAGCAGCTCTTCGCCGTCCTTGTGTCAAGGCGCGCCTTCGATTCTAGGAATTAATCAAGAAAGAGTCGGCGGCACCGGGATACATGGCGATACGAGTAATGCTGCACGCGGCTCAGCGGAGGTTTGTACTCTGATTACAACAGTGACGGGGGAGAGGGTGTCCATCCGCGGGTCATTTCGCCGGCTCCGCGAGGATAGGGTGCACACACGAATAGCCAAGCAGATCAAAGAAATTAATGAAAGCCAAGAGCTGTTTTAGCTAGATGAACGCCACACTAGATAGTGCCCAAAGCACAGAGAATCAGAAAGTACGGAAAATAATTGCGGAGCGGTCGCTGCGGGTTGTAATTCCGGCTCCGCTAGACGTTTGAAAGCCACAGAAGTCAGGTCAGTAACGGAAAGTTCCAAGAGTTAAAAACAGGCTCGAATGGAAGCTGCACCTGAAGGCAAAGGTAGATGAGAGAGATAAGCTATTGCGGTAAATTATTCTCTGAGTCGCATTCTTGGAATCAATTGAAAAATCCACTGCAGAGTTTACTTAATAAAGCGCCCTGGCAGCACAGAAGTTTGCGAGGTCATAAACAGGGCTGAAAGTTGGGCGGCGTTCTTGAGCGAGTCAGAGAAAACACGGTCATGTGTCATAGAAGGGACGGTGTGGTATGGGGAGACGGGGAAACCAGTTTGAAGGGTCAAATTTCGAGGTAGAGTCTACCATAAGACCCGCGGAGTCTCAGGTTTGTAGTACGAGAGCATCGGTCGTTGTGGAGCCCCCATTTTTCTTCTTTTCAAAAATAATTTATGAAGATCGAGAGCAGGAGAAGCCGAAAGGGTCGCAAACGTAGACGAGACAGGGTCATCGGGCAAGTCGGAGCAAATCGGGCAGTGTCACATAGCGTTACATATGTCACAGTCCATATAAAAGGAGCATGACTCCCACCTCCTTTTCTTTCACGCACAGCAGACTCAAGGCCGCGAAGCTCGTTCCGTACAGGACTTTACCGTCTACATTCACGAGCGGGCCAAGGTCTGAGTATTCTAGTCCTCCTAGATTGGCTCCAGAGGGGCCCGGCTTTAATAGTCGAGCGGCGTATCAGAAAACCATCTGTTCTTTATCATCTCAAAGATCTTCTTTCGAAGGGAGAGCTTGAACAACGGATTTGGAATTCGTCGCGGGGATTGGGCGGTGTTTTTGCCTTGCTCTTCCATGTTTCTCTATCGGCGCCCAAGGTGTTCTCTTCGGAGAATGCTGGGAGGGTTCCCGGGCACACAGCGTGTTCGGCCTCTCCTCATCGTTTCACGATCTTGGGCAACGGCCGCACAGAAGTGCCTCACCTCAATGCGCCTGAAATGGCAGCAACCTGTCTACGAACCAACCTGGACTCAATTCGCCCACCTCGACGCCTCAGACACGGCATGTACACGACACTGGGCACGCTCTGCTGAACCCTCCACGAGGTCACACGTCCCTTCGCAGTCTGTACCTTGGTCAGGGATTTCCCAGGAACTGGTCAAAAGCAAATCGCAACGGGACAGGTCTTAGAGGTGCTTTGTGCGGTCGTTCGGCGCACGAGGGGAACCATGGAGTATCGGGGCACGGCGAAATCGCCGTTCTTTAGTGCACTTCGCGGCACACGACTATCGACCCGTCTCGCGAACGGCGAGATGCTGTGTAACTCGATTCAGACTACTCTTTGTCTGCTGTGTGCGACCAATTTTTTCCTTCCTTCTCTCTTCGGAGAGTTCAAGTTTTCTCGGCGCATTTTGGATTCAGTGTACGTCCCATTGCCGTTCATCTGCTCAGCACTAGCCAAAAACTTTTATAGAAGCCCTCAAGAAAACCAGTGGAGCCAGGTTGTGTGTAGTTAAATTGTAGACAAGTGTATTCGAGCCTATTTGCCATCAACCTCCCTTTCTTGAATCAAGCGATTGGATTGGGACCTGTCGAGTGATTTTTTTTTCAGTCTGTGAGCTCACTGCCGAATCAAGCCGATCACTGATTTACGATCAATATTTCGGCCCGACCTCCGCCTTTCGTCTCCCATCATGGCCAGTAAACTCAGCGTCGATGGGATTCTGCTATTTGAGCAACCCTTTGCTCGGGTACGTTAACAAGCTTCGTGAGATGACCACCCTTCAACTTGCCATCTAGGTGCCCTACGAAAATTATCGCAAAGTATTCCGCACGACGCAGAGGCACGTCGAGCGTGACCTCAAAGCCGTTCAGTCGACAGCAAACGACCTCGTGAAGGAGTCCTCTTCTGCTGGTGTCAGTTCTGAAGCGGCAATCCAATCCATTGACTCTATGATCAGCACCGTGGAGAATCTCAAGCGCAAGGTGGTGGCCCCCGCTCCTTCCGCTTCATGTGCTAATTCGCTATATATCTAGCTCTCCGAACTCCACGACAACGCTGGTAAACCTACCCAAGATGTAATTCGCGAGCGGCTGCAACACTTGGCTGCTGTCGAGAACATCCCGATGGCGAATGACCCCGAGTTTGGGCGGTGGGCGGACACGAGGCTGGATCGGTGGCTGGTCGACTGGGCACTGAGGAATGGGAAGGATAAGACGGCCAAGATGATTGCGAAGGAGAAACATATCGAGGGCGTGCTAAAATTCTCCACTATCGCAAAGTTTGCTTATCAGTATTGCAGACTTTGGTCGACATTGATCTCTTCAGCGACATCAAACGGATAGAGGGCGCTCTCGCACGGCACAGCTGTACAGAAGCCCTCGCATGGTGCAGCGAAAACAAGACTGCATTGCGCAAGATGAAGGTAGCGTCAATAGCTGCTCCACTTGTTGTCCTCTTAGCGAATAATTGCAGAGTACCCTGGAGTTTGACCTCCGACTTCAAGAATACATCGAGCTTTCCCGGGCTTCTAAACGCCAAGAAGCCATCGATTATTCGCGAAAACATCTCGTTTCGTGGCAGGAAACCCATCTGGATCAGATCCAGCAAGCTGCGCTTTGCTCGCTTTTCGACCCGATACGTCATACGGACGATACAAGGTACCTCTTGCTTTGTACTAACGCTGTAACGTACTGAAAAATCCTTGCAGCGTCTGTATGATCCAGCTCGATGGCCCACTCTTATCCAATCATTCCGCTTAGCTATATACTCCCTCAACACCCTTCCGACAGAGCCGCTTCTGCACCTGAGCCTTACGCTGGTCTCGCGTCCCTCAAGCTCCCTGCATGCTATTTACACTCGACGAAGAACGTCGACTGCCCGGTGTGTGATGGCGAGGCCGGATCAGACTCTCAAGGCCTCGGCAAGCTTGCGGAGGAAGTGCCTTACAGTCACCACGCAAACTCGACCATCGTATGTTATATTACCGGGAAAATTATGGATGCCGACAATATGCCTTTGGCGTTCCCCGACACTGGGTATGTTTATTCAAGAGAGGTGCGTGCATGTATTTTCTGGATCACAGTGAAATGCTCACGACCTTTGTGTGATCTAGGCAATGGAAGAAATGTCCTTGAAAAACGACGGAATGGTGATATGTCCTCGTAGCAAGACCACGTGCAAATTCTCCGCCCTCCGGAGAGTTTACATATCGTAGAATTTGGACTAAGCGGCATTTGTATCATATTGTACACGTATTCTGTAACTTGACTTCGACAACGCAAGCCCACTCAATACACCAGTTTTTATTTTCGCAAAGCAAAGGTATAGAAAACTATTGTACTCCTGAGCAGCCTCTCTCTGTTGCTTCCGCCATGCCCGAATTTCCTTTACCGCTGTAGCTATCAAGGGGATCATCGCACTGGCGAAAAGAGGCGAGTATACGGCATATTTATGCTCTGCCGGGAAGTAGAGCAACGCCAACATGCCGGGGTTGAAAAATGCGCGCGATGCAAGGGTCAGAGCGTCGGCAGATTGGTGGAGAGTTTCATTCAAAGACGTGGAGGCTGATGCATACATCTAGAAAATATGGTGTATGAGCCATCAGCTACAAAAGAGTTCAACCGATAAACCTGATCAAGGGCAGTGAGCGAGTCCTGGACATCGCCCTTTACATTCTGCCCGACGGGCATGTTTTCAATTTGGTCTACGAGCTTGACGATGCTTTTGAGGGTGTCTTGTGCACCTTCAGCATTTTCTAATGCGCGGCGGCGGAGGAGGGCGTCTAGTTGCCAGCCTGTAAGGACTGGAGCGTCCATTTGCACATCTGGTGGCAAATTTGGGACACCAAGGAGAGCAAGAAGTTGGTTGGCAAATGTCGAGAATACGGAATGGAGCGCAGATGAAGGGAGGGGAGTGTTATCCTGCAGCTCTGGGGGCGGGTTGTAAATGACGATTCCACCCCATTGTGGAAGAAGGAATGCATCGGAGGAAGACGGGAGTCCTGAAAAGAAGTTAGCAAAGCACGTTTGAGCTACTAGACGAACCATTTGGATCAAGAATTTGCAATGGTCTGCGAGAGGCGGAGGGAATGAACACAATAAAATGCAAGACAGGGTCATTGGAAACGCTAGATGCTGTTTTATGGTATTATCGATAAAAATTCAACCAAGGAAGAAAGAAAATTACAGAGACTCCATTCCGCGGAGTTGACGAATACCGTCAAGTCCTCCGGGGTTAGGCCATAGCCATCGTGGAGGGACACCGGGGAAAATGCCAGCGGTGCATGAAATTGAACTTGACTTTCGATCGTAAATTGTGCAAAACGGAGAGACCGTTGAGGATTGAGGATAAATGACCTGGTGCAAAATCGAGGCCAGTTCTTGAATAAAAATAAAAATAAAAAAGAACAAAACGAACGAGAAATTGCACCAGAAATATCCCAACTGGAGATTGCTCTGCCTGCTGCACCATCCTCATTCAGCAACGTGAACGCCAGTCGATACCGGGGAGAATATTGAGCGACACGGTGTGCATCGGTGGGAGGGACGAGGAGAACAGAGAGTGCATCGGCCAACATTGGCACTAAAGACAAGTTCAAATTTAAATCCCGAGAACAGTTATCCGCCTTACATGTTCCGCTTCGCATAGGATATGTCAAATACCTTTCGCTGGCGAGTGGAATACCGTCAGTCGCTTGAACGATATAAGAATCAACGATTTCATCCGCATCTGAGAGAAATCCATAAGATAACCTCTGATCTCGTTACGACGCAAACACACACCATGCTGGTTGCGTACTTTCACGTCAAGCCCTTTCCATGCTTGTGGGACTTTTGGATCCGGTCATCCATAAGCTGCTGCAACGACGATGATAGGGATGCATCCTGAGTGTTCTCAAGATTTATCCGGACTGGAAAACGCAGTTGGTTTCCGGCTTGAGAGTGAACTCGGACGGTCGGTAATGAGAGACGTTCAATGCTGGTTATATGCCACCAAAGGGGTATTGCGGCAATAATAACGACCCAATATGAGGCTATTATGAGTCTCCGGTTGTATTCCGACTGATAGAACAGTCTAGAGGGGTCCCGGAGCGTCGTACCCTCAGGATGGACATGGGGTGGCATGAATCTATTTGTTTGGTTTCCCCGGCTCCGCACAACAGTTCACTGTTTGGCCAGGTGGCGGTTCAGGCTTTTCTTCGTTCAACCCACTCCCTCACCATCCATATCCACAACCTGGAAGCTCCCCGGTCTTCCAGTCCACATTCAATCTCTTCAAGCTTTGGCAACAGACTGCAGGCTTGGGAGTTGAACTTGTTCAGCAAATACCTCTTGAGAGCGTCATCTCGGCTCCTGACTGACTTTGCTGGCGTATGATGTCTTCTGGAGGCTACCCATTTCCTCCCGGATCATCTGCGTCAACTACTATACAACCTCGTCGTGCATCCGGAGGCATGCCTCTATCATATGATGTTAGCAATTTCTCCCGCATACCTTCATTATTTTGCTAACCCGTTTTTCTGGTCTTATCTGATGCTTAGAGGCCTATAGCTGCTCTTCCTCCTCGAAGGTCTCCATCTCCTGGGTCACTGCGAAGATATCCAGAGGATTTCCCAGCGCCTAGATCTGCCCCCGCATATCGAGACGGCTATCCTGCCTACCGACAGAATTCCAACTCGTACCGGCCCGATTCGCATACGTACTATCGCTCACCAAGTCCCGAGCGTCGTTTTGACCCACCTCGAGATGTGGAATTATACCCTTGGGATCGCTCCACTCCCTGGCAGCCACCCAATAATAGTAAAACTACTTGGCCTGACAGGCGAGCTCTGACGCTGTCCCCGACTTCTTCGGTCATCTCTCGCGACAGAGTTCGTAGCGATCCAACGAGGATGTTTGAACCTTCCGACGCTTGGAAACAAACGCACGATGATCGGCCTATCTCCATTCAAAGGTACAGCTTTATTATTGTTTTGCCTGATGCAACCCTTATCGTGCCATGCTGTAGTCCAAAATCTGGTTCTGTTGAAAGACCCGGAGACCGAATACGGAGCTTTCGGGATCCTACTCCGGAAAGGGCCGTGCGCGGTCGTTCCCCATCTTATTTTGCTCGCAGTGATCGATATCGCCCGGATCAAAACGTCCGCGGCACCGGGCGTTTAGAGTCTTACCGACCTGGTTATGATGGTTCACGATCCCGTCAGAACAGCAGCAGCTATCGACAAAACCTTGATCTAGGTGGCCGCTACCGTGACAGTTCGCATCGAAGGGCGTCCAGCCCGAATGATTCTATATCAAGTTCACGATCCAGCCGGTCATCGGCTTCCCGGTCTCGCTCACGGTCGCGCTCACGGTCGGCATCGCGCTCGTCAGCAAGTTTCCGACGCAGTCCTAGGCCCGACCGGCGATCGAGTTCTCGTCCTACGGGCTCTAACAGACTTGGTCAACGACGCACAAAATCGCGATCTACTTCTCGGTCATCCATCGCGTCTACACAAGTATCTGACCATCCTCCGTCGCGACATGTTTCTCCGGTCACTGTTCCAGCACTCAACACCTCCACGTCGGTTGCGAATGGCGCGCAAACTTCTCCACTGACTCTCAATGCGCCAATCTCAGCCGCACCTTCCGGATCCAGACCTGCGTCGCCCTTGTCCTCTACTCCTGCGGGCGACGTCGCTCGTGCACCATCCCCCATCCCTGGGATAAATAATGCTCGCGCGCCGCTTTTTGCGACGGCGAATAAACACCATGATGTTGCTGTCGAGCGCGACTCGCAGCCACCGCTTGAGTCTCCGATCCCAGCGCCTGGTCTAGGTAATAATACTCTTCGAGACTTAGATTGCGATCGCCAAGTGGAACAGCAGTCAGAGGACCTTCCACGTAAGTTATATTGCCTCGATTTGCTGATCCGGGCTGAGGAGATTCGTTCAGCTTCGCCTCTGACCGAGGAGAAACCGGATGGGCAGCCTGAAATAGACGGCATTGTAACCGAGGTAGGAAAGTTGACAAATGGACTTCTTATTTCTAACCCCCTCTAGCCAAAGACCACAATGCCCACCTGGGATGTAGTGCCAACAATGCCGGAAACATCCCTGCTTGACCTTGCTCCGCCATCTCCCATACTCTTGGATGCTCAGCCTCGTCCGGAGCCCACCCCCCAGCCTTTCCCTGAACCTGCTTTTGAGCCTGTCCCGGAACCCGTCCCTTCCCCTCCGCCGCAGGTTATCTGTACGCAGCCTGAGATAGACTACGTTTTCGAGGATATACCTCGTCTGGCCGACGCCAAGTCTATCGCAGATGCTCTGCGCACTGTCATAATGACCCGACTTCTTCGAGATCACCAAACTCGAGATGAGCGTGTTAACCCTATCCTTATGGAGAACCTCTCGATCGCGCTACCCTCAGAAGTCTATAGCTCTAAGACTCAGGACAAACTGATTGAAGAAATTTCTGAGCAGCGCCTTAATCAGGGAATTGACGCTCCCTTTGTGGCGGCTAAATCATGGCTCACTGCGCGTTTCGAGAGCCGACGGTCGGCGCTCAATGCAAAGAAAGAACGTCTGCAGCTGGAGTATCAGGCGCTTCACCAACGCTGGCGGCGCCACTGTGATATTCTCAATCAGCAGGCTAGGCCCGTCGAGCCGCAGGAAAACGTGCCAGTCTCTGGTCGGACAACTCGGCGATCCACAGCTATGGGCGATACTGTCCGGTCTGATCTAGAGATGGAGCAGATTATTGCTAGCCTGGGTTACGACGAAGCCACGGACCCTAATCAGCTGTCGACCAGGAATCTTGCTATTATCCCGGACATGATATCTGTGACCGGCGAGACGCAGTACACCTTCGACGACACCAACCATCTGGTTGAGAATCCCAGCGATTACTACGCTCCGTGTACAGGAATTCACGACTGGACCGAAACCGAGAAAGAAACGTTCTTGGATAAGTATGCGGCATTCCCAAAACAGTTTGGGCTCATTGCCGAATCCCTTCCGAACAAGACGCCATCCCAATGTGTCGATTATTATTATCTACATAAGAAGAGACTGATCGACTTTCGCCGGGTGGTTTCTCAGTTCGCCCCTAACAAGCGGAGACGTCGGAGAACTGGGAAGCAGAAGGGCAATGGGCTCCTCTCTGATATTCGCCAACACGACGCCGAGGTCAATCGTGACTCTGACGACTCGCCCTCCTATATTGGTCGACCTACGCGCGGGAGACGGATTATTGCTCCTGAGGCCAGGAAACCCTCCGTTCGTCGCAATGCGCTCCAGCTGGAGGATGCCACTACGGCGACTCCGACGCCGGAACCTGAAGCGCGTCCGAAGCGCCGACGTGTTGCTGTCTCAAGTCGCAGCGTGTTATTCCAAGAAGATTTGGATGAAGATACTGTAAGTGCTTCGTCACTCTTATCAATCTAACGCTCAGTGAGAGTAAAGGATGGCGAGCCTAAAAAGAAGAAACGGGGTCGCAAACCCAAGTCTTCTACTGCAGTCTTAGATGATTTTGCCACCCCGCTTGCTACTCCTCCGATTATGGATGTAGATATCGATTTGAGCTTTCCTGACCCCGCTCTGTCGTGGTCAAGTGAAGATAAAGGTTCGTACAATGACCGTACTATATTCTTAACTGACCTACGTTAATTTTAGACTTATTCTTGGACCTTCTTGCGCAACACGGCGAAAATTTCAAGCGTATTGCGGTGGCCATGCCGAATAAGGCAAGTGCCGCGTGTGTAGCTCGTTTTGCTTCAGCTAATTGTCGGTCAAAGACTTCCGTTCAAGTCGCGGAGTACTTCAAGTCGAATTACACCGAACTTGATTTGGGGTCGATTTTAGCCAAAGCCTTCCCGACGGCGGCCGGAGACGTCTCGATCGATACGACGTTGTCTTCCGCTCCTTCGCCTTCGGCCTCCACGGTCGCTCTTCAAGATACCGTCGCTAATACCGCTGATGGGTCTGCGGAACCAACACCGCCGCAGAACGAGGAGAACGACGCTCGGACTATTGTTTTGGATCCAAACGAGATGTGGGATAGCATGGATCCGGGATCTCGTGCCCGATCCCCAACGACTGGCGAGACGCCTGAACGAGCTTCCCCTGCTCCCGAAGCTAACTCTTCTATATCTACCTCCGTCTCTCGATCCGCTCCGCCTATGGCTTCTCTCACTCGCCAGTCATCAGTTGTAGAGGTGGGCCCAGGGTCTATGTTAAGATGAGGTGCCCTGCTAACACTCCCGCTCAGACTACTCCCGCGACGATATCTACGGCGATTTCCAGTCGACCTCCTTTGCAGTCATTGAAAATTCCCAAATATCAATCCAGCCCCGCAACTGCTGGTCCCTCCGCTGTTACGAACAAAACCGTTTCTACGGACACAGATCACCATACCCCGAAGCCTGAATCCTCGGAAAAGGATGCCGTCCCTCAAGCCTCTTCCTTATACCCTGTGATGTCTTCTCTGAATTATGACCCCATCTGGGGAGGCTATTACGATCCAAATGGCGTCAACCGCGCGGCCTATCCTTCATCTAATCATTATCCCGATGACGGCGCACCGATGCGACCATACTCCCCCAGCCAGCCCGTGCCATATGTAACTCCGATGCACCCTCCTTCTCGCCCACCCGCTGGGGCAATAGGTCCCCGACCGCCGCCCATGGGCTCCTATGCCATGCCGTATCCCTATTATATCCCTCCGCCTTATCCCTCGACCTCGTACCATCCTTATGGCACGTACAAGTCATGACGCGACCGCGACCATTATTTTGAACGACACCTAGATGTTGGACTATTTAAGCTTAAATAAGTACTCAATTGTTGTATTGTTACAAGTTCTTACAGATCCTCTTGAGGGTTTTGACATGTCTAAGGGATAGCAATTCTCCAATATCTCCAAGAACTGCCTCTCAAAGGTGGTGGATAACTTTGTGCGACCCCGTTTCATTTCTCCTTCTCTTTCTATCATCCATGAAACAGTGGAGGCGCTTTATATTTAATCAGCAAATTTCTGTCTAGGTATCTCAAGATGTCAAGAAAATTTCGCGAATCTGAAGTCTGTGATCCGCGCTAGTTCTGCGACATAGGCCTCTTGCGATGGCAGCATCTGGCTCTCTACATTACCCGCACGACACGCTGATTTGTGCGCTTTCCATGCACTTTTTTGGCAACTGTGGCTGCAATAGATGGTCTGACGTCGCGTGATGTTAGACAACGAATTGGTTAGTAAACGAAGGCGACAGACAGTCTTGCAGCCGGAACAGCGGGGAAATTCCTTGTCCGAGTCTCCGTTCTCTCTTCGAGCGCACCCAGCCGCCTCACACTTGCACCGAAGAGGTCCTCCTGCAAGTCCTATTTTGGCTGCTGTCTCGATAATCTCTGGAGCTCGTTGATCAACCTTGGAAGATATATACGCATCGACAGCGTTGTTCCAAGCCTTCATCGATTTGATCCACGCTGACTTCGGGACAGTACGGATTGCAGCGGGGCTGTTAACGGCTTGGTAAGTAATCATGTGGAATACTGAACTAGAAGGAACTACAAACCTTGGGGCGATCATCGTTTTCCTGCAAGTCGCCGCATACGCAGGGTCAATCCGGCGTTTCTCTGCGAGGACTTTTAGGATCGTCTCGTTGGGTTTGTCGAGCCGACCAAAATTCTCTCGTCCTGACTCGGATGAGAGTACGCCTGGCACGCCCATCACATGCATTGCGTGCAGAAGGTCGGATTCGCCGAGATCAGGATTTGTAGCTTGAGCAGACCTCAGAACTGTGCACTTCAAGTCCAGCCATCCTTTCTCTTCATTCCAGTATTTTTCCCATGAGATGTCAGTTTTCTTCGCACAGCACACTGCATGTATCTTTCTAGACTCGCATGGGCACAGGTAATGCGCGGGGTAAGGCTGGGGTTTTTGTTGACAGTCCGTGAGAGGACGTTCTGAGCCGCAAGGGCAGATGCGAGAAGGTCGAACAGCCGTGGAAAGCTCGGATACAAGGTTTTCAAACCGAGCTTTGTCGGCAGGGTGATTGTGGAAAATTTGGGAAAGGCCCCTCGGGATAGCACCATGCAGAAGGAGCGCTCGAATCAGTTCCCAAGAACGCATGCTACAAGCGAGGGCAAGGACAGAAATATCTGCCTTATGCGTCTCGTTCGGATCGGAATGGTGCGCAATGAAGAATAGACAAACTCGACACATCTTCCTCATGTATTCTTGCAATTCGGCGTGCCGCTGGCCTGGGGATGATATACTGTCGTAGCGCTGCATAGCCTGGACGAGTACCCATAGCGCCGCGTAACCTGGACGAGAGCGTCGCACCCATACCAGAGGGGAGAGACTCCGAATTTATCTGTACAGTTAACAGAAGTCCCAAGTCTGAGGGATTCGTACGCCAGAGGTAGATCTCCTGTCAATACAGCGAGATGGAGGTAACTCAGACCACAATCTACGTCCACATCTCCAGAGAGCGCCTGGAGGAGGACTTTGAAATGGGCTGGAATGGCTCCTGTTATCTCTGGGTTGGCCCCTCAATGAGCATTAGGTGCCGGATATCGCTGAAAAAGGCGTGAAAATGATGGAATCGGGGGATTCTTCGCGGAAACGTTCGAGCAAAGGGCGGGGTAGTTGTGGGTCAGAGAGTGGTAATTGTCTGCGTGTGCCAGAGATTTGTAGTCTGGATTTTCAAAGAGTTCGCTCATCTCGATGGAAGAGGAAGGTGAAAAGTCGAGCGAGGACAGTCAAGACGTAGTGTTGAGGTAAGAATCCTAGAATGGAAATCAGTTGATCAGGACGACTTGTTCGAAGACCTGAAAATTCCAGTTGTACAATGCTGAAATATAGTCAAAATTGCACTTATTCATTCGTCGTGGTTGACCTCCACAACGAATACGTTATGCCTGCGATTACTTTCGCAAAATCAAACGAAAAAAATGACGATAGCAGTAAAGACATTACAATATATAGCATTGAGCATTATCCATCCATCCAAATCCTCCATTATCAGTAAATCCGATCCTCCATCCGCCGCTGTATATCACCAGAACTTCCCAAACACACTCCCCCTTCCACTCGGGCCAAGGAGCATCCCCACGCCTTCCTGAATCGCGACGCTGACGGGCCGCATCGGCGCCGCGTCGAACACATGCGGCGCGGGCTGCAGTAGCGGCGGCGCCGTCAGCCGCGGGTGCTCCAGCTCGCGCTCGTAGATCGACGCCTGCCGCGACTCCGCACCAAGCTGCGTGAAGTGCGGCTCCTCAAACCCGCGCCGTGCGCTGCGTAGACGGCTCAGCACCTGCTCGTAGAACGCAATCTCCCCGTCGAGGTGCTCCTTCGTAAGCGCAGAAAAGTCCTCGTGCTTCTGCGTGTGGTACGTCTCCATCTCCGCCATCGTCGTGTTCAGCACCGTCTCGCACCGCGCGGCCATCTCGGTGTCAGTAAGTTTATCGGAGGCTTGAGAATATCGCGAAAGCGTCGAGCGATGGGTCTGTACCACCCCTGGCAACGTCAAAATGAATACACGGACGTGTGTGCTATGGGGTACGAGTAAACGCACTTGATACAGAGACGACGGGTGCGCGACGGTCTTCAGCGCCTCGTGCGTCGCCAACTGCGTCCGTCTTGCCTGCAGCTTCACGTTAATACGATTTCATGGCGAATAAATAACGAAGCCCACATGGTCGTCGTACAGATCCGCCACGCTCTGCAGCGCCTCCGACGTCTTCTGCATCGCTTTCGTTAGTTTGAGGCAGTCTACCGTCAAATAATTAGTTTTGTTCGGGGAATCGAGAAATCAGCAACCTTGGCATCCCTCCCGCCAGCACCACGCCCCGTCGTCATTTAGTAAGCCCTTGCCCTTCGCATTGTAGTCTTCCTCCTCCTCACTTGCTCCAGTGACCGGCGCCGAGGCTAACGGCTTGGACGTTATCAGCGATAACAGCGAGTACGATAATAATCGTTCCGCCTTGGACATCTCTATTATCACCATCCAATAAATTGAATATAAAATTTCCGTACACAAGGAGTGGAAAGACGTACCAACGCGTGCCTCGCGCACGCGCCCAAAGATATTCCGTAGCCCCTGCACACCCTTCCCAATCGCGCGCGTATGCGTGTCGAAGCGGTCGACCGCCTCCCCCGCGTCCTCCGCGTCGACGTTAAAGTCCGGGTGGAACACACGCGCGTAGAAGGAGGGCCCCGCCGCGGGCATCGCCAGGTGTTGCGGGACCAGCCGCTTCCACTCCTACACCCATTTCAGTATTATTCGCAACAAGAAATGCGGGGGAACACGCACGGTATCGCTCTCGCACCCAAGGAAAAACGTGACGACCTCGGCGTAGCGCGCGACGGGGTGGCGCACGACGCGCCCGATGTAGCGCTCGAGGTCGCCGCGACGCGCCTCGACGAAATCCTCGCTGAAGCGCCCCGCGTACTGCTTCTCAGGTAGCGGCGGGAGCGCGATCCCCGGCAGGCGCCTCGTCAGCGCCGTGTGCAGGATAACAAAGTGCGAGAAGCGACGGTGCACCGTGATACGCGTCGGCGACGGCGGGGGCGAGTTGCCGTCGGGCGCCGGGGGGTGGAAGAGCGAGGTCACGGAGTAGATGGTGAACGCGCCGGAGAGCGTCGAGGTGCGCTTCGACGGCGAATGTACCAGCACGCGGAACGGGGGAGCTTCGTCTTCCACGCGAGCCCCGCGTCGACAAAGTGGTGGTCCGCCTCGCCCAGACCCAGACGATTCAGGCGGTTGCGCTCCTCCTCCGCCTCCTCCGAGTCCGAGTCGCTGCTCCCCGCCCTCTCGTGCCGGCCGGGAGCCGCGTCCGGGGAGATGACCGCGTCCGCCGCGGTGCCTTTAAGAACCCACTCCTCCGCCCCGCTGGTGACGAAGGTCGAGAAGCGGTTCAGGCTCTTCCCCCCGAGCAAGCTCTGCCGGAAGCTCGGGAACGCGGTGCGCCATTCGCCCGTGTTTTGCGGGACGATTTCCTGCGACACGATTGACCCGCGCGGGGTGATGGTGCTGCTCGACGCATCGCGCTGGTGCGCGGCGCCCTTCTGCAGGAATCCCGACAGAGCTACCTCTGGTGCCGCCATAAAATCTGCGGTGAACTGCACCGTCGATCAGAAGTCAGCCAGGTTGAAAGTTCGAATAGACACACCGTGTAATACGTTCGAGGCAACAAGCCAACCTCGCCTGCCTCGTTCTTGACGAGGCTCCACCCATCCGCCAGATCCTCTTTCACGACCTCGATCTCGTCTCCGGCATCCACGCTGAGCTCCCGGAATTCGCCCTTGCCCTCAAAGTCATAGAGCGCACGAGCAGGCCGATGGGTGCCTTCCTCATCCACCGTATCTGGCTCCTCGTCCGAAAGCGACCCGGTCGACTCGAGATGCTCAGTCCATGCGGTGGAGGCGTTGATCCCGGCGTCAAACTCCGAGTGTGGACGCCGCTGGGCGGCGGAGGATGGATGAACTTGGATGACTTGGGAGATCTCGGGAGTGTAGCCATCCAGTAGATGTGAGACCGGCCAGGAGTATAAGACCAGTCCCTAGCACCCTCAGACTATATCCAGAGGATCCAGGGGTCAACCAGAGATGAAAATCTGCGCTCTTGCAGGAACAGGCGGTAAGACAGATGCTAAGCGCTAAGACAGATTCAGAAGCAGGCAAACTGATATCGCCAAAAGGGATAGGGGCAAGCGATCACTGGTATGCACATTCTTTCTACAAGAATAATATTCTTAAACATTATTCTCCTTACATTCTCTTGTCAGATACTTCTCTTCACCACTGCTCGCGCTTGGAATGGCCACAGACACCAGAGAAACTACTTGCAGAGAAACTCTACTTGCAGTCAGGGAACCCGAGGCCACCCCACCCGGTCCATGAGGGGTGGCAGGCACGGAAGTGGTGCGTCTTGTCGATCTCGTGGAGTTCCTTGATCTCCTCGTCGGTTATGTCGATGATCACCGCATTCGCTACATTCCAGTCAGCACGAAACCCATTAGTGGGACCTGCGAAAGCACTCACAGAGGATACGGCTGTTGGTGACGGACTTGGGGAGGACGGTAACGCCGGGCTTGTTCGCCTGGAGAGAGATGAGGATGTTCGCGGGCGTCACGTTGTACTTGCGCGAGCTTGGTCACAACTTCGTTGTGAGGAGCGGGAGTTGTCCGAGCCGAGGGGCGAGTATGCCGTCACGACGATTCCCTTTGCTCTGCAGAACTCCAGTACATCCTCCGACGGGCATGACCTATCGCGATAATCAGTACTGTTCTTGGCTTGGTCGCGGCATAGCCTTGGCCCTTGACACACGCCCGACAACACTCCGAGACAAAGTATAATCAACTTACGGATGCATCTCAATCTGGTTGACAGCGGGAACGACCTCGGCGACCGCGAGCAGACGCTCCAGAAACTCGACGGAGAAGTTGGACACGCCGATCGCCTTGAGTTTATCCGGGTGCGCCTTGTACAGCGCCTCCATCGACTTCCAGGTGTCGAGCCAGTCGTGTGTCTTGTCCGCAAGCGCAGGAGTGCCCTTCGTCATCGGCGCGGGCCAGTGCATCAGCCCTACATTATCCGTCAGTTCATTCATCAACGAAGCAAGTAACAGGCGCGGCGCACAGAGGTCAAGGTAATCTGTCCCGAGTTTCTTGAGAGACGACTCAAGCGCCTCCGGCGCTTCCTTCTGGTCCGGGTTGTCGAGCTTGGTGGTGACGAAGATCGAGCCACGCGGGACGCCCGATGCAGCGATCCCGTCGCCGACCTCCTTCTCGTTCTCGTACGCCGCCGCAGTGTCAATGTGCGTGTATCCGTTCTTCAGCGCGAACTCGACTGCGTGCTCGACCGCGCCTGGGGCGCTCTTCCACGTTCCTGTCGCACGACCAGATTCATAACACATTTCCTACGAGTTGATAACGTCTCAGGACGCACCAAGACCCACGGTGGGCATCTCAACGCCGGTGTTGAGTCTCACGGATTTGCTGGCGGGCATGGTCTCCTCTTGCACTTGAAGTAATGGAGAGGATAAAGGGACGGGTTTGGTAAAGCGGGATAAGAACTGATAAAACTCCTAGTGTCGAGGCAGAATTTATAGCACCCATCGATAGCGGTCATGGGGGTCGTCAGAGCGGACCGGGATCCAATTAACGCGCGAAAAGGAAAAACGCATCTTCCCAACATCTCGGGATCATCGCTGGGCATATGGTGGCGTGCGACAAAGGAGAACGGCGAATGTTCGGGAATTAGGCAATCACCAATCAGGTCAGAGTTCTCACGGTTCGAGTTGAGAACGAAAGGATGAGTGAAGTAATAAGACGCCTGCCTCGCAGCAGAGATTGCGATCCGGGACAACTTATCTTTTGTCCTCAAAATTTTGCGAATCAAGCTCATCAGTTGTGAGGTTTGACCTTGACCGGTACCGTTGGTCTCAGGCCGTACATCTACCTGGATCTACTCAACGTAGATCTAATGTATACCGGAGGGCCAAGGTACTACTCTGTACGACTTCTGTGCTAATTAGCTGTTTCCCTTAGTACACCGCGTAAAACGGTAGAAACCTTGTTCAAATCCTGTCCTGTGTTTTCTGGCGACGAGATAGGAACTCTGCCATACAGATCATCATCATTGCTCGTGGTTCATTCCCGCTGACTCGGAATACAACAGTGGGATGTTTAATAATTGCCAACTTGGCCCAACTTGGCTGAGCCCGAAGTCCAAGTTGGATGGTTGGCGACGAGCCGACCACCTCAGCCGTCCATTATTTATAACAAATGCATTACGCACCACATTCTACAAGCCTGTGAAAGCCTGGTATCCTCCTGGCCAGACCAATATTGGACGTTTAGCGAATGGCTCAAGAATGGCTGCGAATGGACTGCGAATGGGAATTTCTCAGACCGAGCTTCACTAGCATTCAGGCTCTTCCATCGGTGGAGCTGGTGACCATGAAAACAACGCTATAATTTAATTGGGACAGACTGGAACTCTGGATATATTTTTGTTTCGAGCAGACTCGGCTGTCCGGTCCGAGTCAAGGAAATGTGATGGCATGAGCATCGATTGATGCTGACATGAGCGCACGGGCCTCCGATGGAATCCGTTCGCTTAGATATATTTTCTGCTTTGACTTGACTTTGACACATGTGCTTCGCGGCTTGCCACGGTCTTCCTCCGCATTCTTCAAGCTAGACGATGAGCAAGGACGATAATCGTCCGTCCATGGATGGGCCGGCTACTGAAGAAAAATCGGAGCACACTGGCAACGAGCAAGCCCTTGGACAATCGGAGCATCACCGTGGTTGGCAGCGTCGTTTGTTGGAATGGGGTGTGGAAGCTCGAGGTCCGTTAATTTTCTCTTCATTTTAAATTATCCGTCTTCACAATCGTCCTATGTAGGGATAAGACCAGTCGCTCTCGAAGTCAGCCTTCTTATCTTGAAATTTTGACTCGATTTTGAAGAGTGAACGCAGGAACGCACAGATCCTCAATACAGCAAGATTTTCTTCATATGGTTCTCCGCAAGCTTCAACCTCCTACCGTGCGGATTTTTTCTCCTTGCTGCTTGTAAATCGTGTCCTCAGACGATATTTTTCTTGATCAGCTTCTCGGCAGGCTCGCTGGGACCGATTGCGTACGGCCTAAGCCTCCGGGACAGCTGCTTGGTCATTCTGTTCTTCAATCTCTTATGCTGTCTGCCCCCGGGATACCTATCAACGTGGGGACCGAAGTTAGGTCTGCGGCAGATGGTACAGGCGCGGTATAGCTTCGGGTACGCACTATGGTCTCTCAGATTATAATGGGATCGTTCGAACAAATTCGCAGCTACTTCGGCGTCATCGCACCCGCTTTGCTGAATCTCATCGGCATGACCGGGTTTTGCATCCTCGACTGCATTCTCGGCGGCCAGACGCTCGCGGCCGTTGCGGATGGGAATCTCAGTTGGAGGTAGTTCTCCTCATTACTATTTTTACAGACGCGACGTGCTGACTGCTCATTACTCTGAATCAGCATAGGGATTGTCATCATCGCCGTCATATCCCTTCTTGTCTCCTTCTGCGGCTGGAAAATCCTTCATTGGTTGGTTGAATAACCCGCATGGGATAAACGTTAACAAAGCAATTTTAGGTACGAGCGCTTCGCCTGGATCCCCATCGTGATTATCTTCCTGATCGCGGTCGGGCTCGGAGGAAAGAACTTCCAGCACATCCCGCCCGTCGAGCCCGCAACGGCGCCGACGATCCTGTCGTTTGCGGCGGTCATAGCGGGCTTTGTGCTGACATGGTCGCCGCTGTCGTCCGATTTCAGCTGTTACATGCGGCCTGACGCTCCAAGGTACCTAACCCTAGTTTAATTCACCCCTTACAGTATATTTATTTATTTATTTTTCGCAGCAAGCGCATCTTCTTGTACTCCTACCTAGGCCTTGTACTGCCAACGGTCGCGCTACAATGCTTCGGCGCGCTGATAGGCGCGTGTCTTGCCGGTGTGCCTGCGTGGGAGGCGGGGTACGAGAGCGGCGCTGTCGGCGGCATACTGGACGCCATGCTGAGTCCCGCGAAAGGGTTCGGCAAATTCCTCACTGTGCTCCTTGCCTTGTCGGTCATGGGCAATGTCGCTGCGACGTTGGTGCCTTTTCATCCTCTCAGAGCACTGTGGATTGACGGTTCACTTCATGACGTAGATTCTACTCCATCTCGCTGAACATGCAGGTCCTTATGCCCGTTCTGGTCGTCGTACCTCGCTATGTGTTTTCTATACTCGCCACCGCCATGTGTGTCTTCCATTTCCTGCCTTCGGTCATGTGCTCAAGTCTATCAGCGTCATCCCGCTCTCGATCGTCGGGGCGCACAGCTTCTACACGACACTAAGCAACTTCCTCGGGCTCATAGGCTACTGGGCCAGCGTGTTCATCGCCGTCGTCCTCGAGGAGCATTTTATCTTTAGAAAAGGCGACGCCGCACTCTACAATCTAGCGGACTGGAACACGCCGAGCAGGCTGCCGAGCGGCGTCGCGGCTATCGGGGCCGCGCTGTGCGGGATTGGGATCGCCATCCCGTCGATGGCGCAGGTGTGGTATACTGGTCCGATTGCGGAAACGACAGGGGATATTGGGTTTGAGCTCGCATTTGTTGTTACCATGGTCGTGTATCCGCCACTGCGGCTGCTGGAGATGCGGATTCGGAGTAAATAGTTGTGGAGCCAGGTAGGCAGGTAGGAGGCACTGTCGCGCTTGGGAACAACAGGAGTCTTCTCCATATTGATGTAGCTGAGCTATTTTTGACTCCGCGGTCGGACTAAAGGAATAAAGTAGCATTGGGAATAGCATCTCATGTCAAATTTCTGAGTTGTGAACGCAATATGGCACAGCGTGAATTTCGGGCTTCAGCTGGACTGCTAAATAGCAATTTCGAGATTAACTAATTTTCAGAGCCCGGCGGGATTTGCCTATCTAATACCGAGCGACGTCATTTCCAAGGATTGAAACAAGACCAGAAAGCATGAAAAGCACATCGACGACTTCATTTTATTTTTGCCATTTTCGGCGATTGGCGGTGAGTCCATGCCGACATGCCGGCGACCACGATCACGGCTTGATCAAGGTCCTCGTTCTGTCCTCTTTCATCCTCACGCGTCCTAGCTTTGCTGAACGGCACTCTGAGCTCTCTGCAAACTTCACCGTTGCGCACTCAACTTGGCACATTGGATCCACGGTCTGATGCCCCTGAGGACTTTGACTCGGATCAACTTGAATATATACACTTGTCACCTCGTATATTTATATTCTGCTGAGACTAGCCTTATTTGTGGGAACGGGCACCGCCGTTGATCGGATCGGCAGCTTTGGCTTTGTTTGTTCTCATGTAAACCTTAGTCCTCCATGTTCCGTCCCGTAGCGGCTTCCTCGTGCATCTTATGGACTCGTTCAACTGAAGTAAGTTGCTCATATAGCCTGTAAATATGTGGACCCGCTATAATCCGGGTAATTTTGGCCCAAATTCAGTTGTTGTACCATTTTCTTTGGCAGCTATGGGAACATGCAAGTTTCAAGTCACTCAAAATATTCTTCAATGGCACCAGAATTTCTCCCATAGACAAACCAGTCATTCTTCTTCTGGAACTACAGCACCAAGACCGATTTTGAGGCCAAGGTGAGGACGCAACGGACCTGTCACGCAAGTCACAAGGTACAACTGGGAGATGTAAACCCAGCATCGTTTGGTCAGAATAGAACCAATCTCTACACTTCCGCTGAGAAAGTCGAAGCAAACTAATTGTTCTTCAGACTTATCGTGCCAGATTCTGTATTTTGCTCGTAGATCTTCAGTAATGATCCAATATTCTCCTGAATCCAGGTGCATCTTGCATGTCCAGCAAAAAGTGAAAAATCCGGCACAGTACTTTTGTGGAGAAAGCTTTTTCGCCCGATCTGCAATGGGGAAGTCGCAGATTCCATGATGTTTGGGCCAATTGATGCACATTTTACATCTCCAATTGTAATGATTTAAGTACTAAAACTCCATGCCTCTGCTCGAACATAAATGTGGGCCCCCTATAATGCAGAATGGTAATACGGATTATTCTAGCCAGATATTTGATGAAAACCTTACCCCTCTGTATCAAACTGGCGGATTTCACTATGTTCACGTAAGAAATACATCAGATATTCAGTTCTCGACCAATTTCCAAGGTTTTGCAGGGAAACTCACTCGTCGAAACCTGTTACACAATGTTACTGTGCTCAAATTTGAATTTCAATCTGGCTGTTGAGCAGGTGCCCAAATTCCGACGAAACTGAGTATATTTTTGTTTAAATGGTAAAAATAAAAAATCTGGCACAGTACTTCTGTTTTAATCATGATTTCCTAGATGTTTTTCTTTTGTGCAACATGAAAAGTCCACGCGTTGAGAGGTTGATGAGTTTGCGAAACTGGAACCGCCCATTATCGGAGACAAACAAGGGCAAAGCTGGTGATCTTGATCGGCCGATGCCCGTTCCCATTATTTGTCGCCAAAGCTTATTCGCGGGGAACTTGGACAATAATACACCTGCTCCAGGAGACGGCCTGCCAGTGCCCCTGGTTTCATCAAGGACAACCCGTCCCCAAAGCATGGAGCAATTGAGCAGTCGCGAAAGCGTATAAAGGTGGCTGCTGCTCAGCACAAAAAACAACAGTTCGACGTGCAACTTCCTCGCTCTCTCATCGCCTTCCTAACTGGAGCTCTGCGTATAATTTTTTTCTGTGGCAGACTCGGCTAGTCAAGGGAAATGTGATGGCATCGATGATACTGACATGAGCGATGGAATCGGTTCGCTTAGATTTATTTTCTGCTTTGACTTGCTTTCCCATGATCTTCTGTTGGAATACGGCATCAATAACGGGTACCTTGCGTAGCCACACGGCGGTGCAAGTACCTGCGGGGTAAACGGCGAATACAAGATGTAGGGTCGACGGAATTGTTGTATAGATTTTATTTTTTCCTTTTATACTCTCTGTGCGCGAAGACTAAGTTATCTATTATCTAGCTCTTGCGCACTTTGTTGTTTCACTCTTGCATCTTCCTCCGCATTGTCATTGTTCAAGCTGGACAATGAGCAAGGACGACGATAAACGTCCGTCCATGGATGGACTAGCTGCTGAAGAAAAATCGGAGCGCAACGAGCAAGCCCTTGGACAATCGGAGCATCACCGTGGTTGGCAGCGTCGTTTGATGGAATGGGGTGTGGAAGAGCGAGGTCCGTTACTTTTCCCTCCATTTTAAGTTTCCGTCTTCACAAACGTCCGATGTAGGGATAAGACCAGTCGCTCCCGAAGTCAGCCTTCTTATCTTGAGATTGACTCGATTTTGAAAGGCGAACGCAGGAACGCACAGATCCTCAATACAGCAAGATTTTCTTTATGTGGTTCTCCGCAAGCTTCAACCTCCTACCGTGCGGATTTTTTCTCCTTGCTGCCTTGTAAATCATATCCTCAGACGATTTTTTCTTGACCAGCTTCTCGACGGGCTCGCTAGGACCGATTGCGTACGGCCTAAGCCTCCGGGACAGCTGCTTGGTCATTCTATTCTTCAATCTCCTATGCTGTCTGCCCCCGGGATACCTATCAACGTGGGGACCGAAGTTAGGTCTGCGGCAAATGGTGCAGGCGCGGTACAGCTTTGGGTACGCACTATGGTCTCTCAGATTATAATGGGATCGTTCGAACAAATTCGCAGCTACTTCGGCGTCATCGCACCCGTTTTGCTGAACCTCATCAGCATGATCGGGTTTTGCATCCTCGACTGCATTCTCGGCGGCCAGACGCTCGCGGCCGTTGCGGACGGGAATCTCAGCTGGAGGTGGTTCCCATTACTATTTTTACAGAGGCGACGTGCTGACTGTTCATGGCTCTGAATTAGCATAGGGATTGTCATCATCGCCGTCATATCCCTTCTTGTCTCCTTCTGTGGCTGGAAGATTCTTCATTGGTTGGTCTGTCTCGCTGAATGACCCGCATGGGATAAACATTAACAAGGGCATTTTAGGTACGAGCGCTTCGCCTGGATCCCCATCGTGATTATTTTCCTGATCGCGGTCGGGCTCGGAGGAAAGAACTTCCAGCACATCCCGCCCGTCGAGCCCGCAACGGCGCCGACGATCCTGTCGTTTGCGGCGGTCATAGCGAGCTATGTGCTAACATGGTCGCCTCTGTCGTCCGATTTCAGCTGTTACATGCGCCCTGATGCTCCAAGGTACCTAATCCTGATTTAATTAACACCCGTACAGTATATTTATTTATTTTTCGCAGCAAGCGCATCTTCTGGTACTCGTACCTAGGCCTTGTACTGCCGACGGTCGCGCTGCAATGCTTCGGCGCGCTGATAGGCGCGTGTCTTGCCGGTGTGCCTGCGTGGGAGGCGGGGTACGAGAGCGGCAATGTCGGCGGCATATTGGACGCCATGCTCAGTCCAGCGAAAGGATTCGGCAAATTCCTCACTGTGCTCCTTGCCTTGTCGGTCATGGGCAATGTCGCCGCGACGTCGGTGCCCTTTCATCCTCTCATCGCACTGTGGATTGACGATTCATATTGCAGATTCTACTCCATCTCGCTGAACATGCAGATCCTCATGCCCGTTCTGGTCGTCGTGCCTCGCTATGTGTTTTCGATACTCGCGACCGCCATGTGTGTCTTCCATTTCCTGCCTTCGGTGGTGTGCTCAAGTCTGTCTATTAGCGTCATCCCGCTCTCGATCGTCGGGGCGAACAACTTCTACATGACACTAAGCAACTTCCTCGGGCTCATAGGCTACTGGGCCAGCGCGTTCATCGCCGTCGTCCTCGAGGAGCATTTTATTTTAGGAAAGGCGACGCCGCACTTTACAATCTAGCGGACTGGAACACGCCGAGCAGGCTGCCGAGCGGCGTCGCGGCTGTCGGAGCTGCGGTGTGCGGGATCGGGATCGTCATCCCGTCGATGGCACAGGTGTGGTATACGGGTCCGATTGCGGAGACGACGGGGGATATTGGGATTGAGCTCGCATTCGTTGTTACCATGGTCGTATATCCCCCGCTGCGGCTGCTGGAGAAACGGATTCGGAGTAAGTAGTATTAACACACGGTAGTATTTTCTTTACAGCCTCATTCCCTTTCCCCTTTCGGTAGTCACTATCATTTACCACTCGTTACGGACATCACGCCCCTTCCATTCCTTTCACTTTACTTACAGTGTACCCAGAGGTCTCTCTTCATTAGGTGCATCAATATAGGCTCATTCCTTATGTGTTTGCTGAGAAGGTCTCTCTTTATTAAGTACTACTTGTGGAGCTAGAGGTGGCGCTACTGCTTGGGAACGATAGGGGTCTTCTCCATATTGATGGTAGCTGAGCTATTTTTGACTCCGCGGTAGGAATAAAGGAATAACGTAGCACGACCCTATGTCAAATTTCTGAGTTTCGAACGCAACATCAGATGGCGTAGAATATTTTATTTTGGACTCAATTCGGACTTCTATGCCGCAGCTTTTGAGAGAAATCTACTTCAAGACTTGCGAAAGGTCCATACCATGGGACGTCTTTCCCAGGAATAAACGGTTTGAAACGATGCCAGAAAGCATCAAAAGCATATGTGACGACTTTATCCTTTTTTGGCGATTGGCGGTGAGTCTATGCCGACATGCCGACGATCACGATCAACTTCAAGTTGTCTCTTTCATCCGCGTCCTGGCTTTGCTGAACGGCACTTTGATCTCTCTGGAAACTTCACCGTTGCGCTCAACTTGGCACGTTGGATCCACGGTCTGATGCCCCTGACTCCGGCCCTGACTCGACTAAGTCGACTTGGAGAACCCTGATCAATATAGACCTCGTACATATTCTGCTGAGCCTAGCCTTATCTGTCGCCACAGTTTATTCGCGGGGAACTCAGACCATAATACACTTCGCACATATTCTGCTCCGGGAGACGGCCTTCCGGTACCCTGGTTTCATCAAGAACTCCATTATACATATTCTATGCCAGTTCCCTGGAGGCTTGTTTCCTTAATTCTTGACAACCGCCCTCAAAGCATACTAGCAATTGACCAGTCGCGAAAGTGTATAAAAGGTAGCTGCTACTTAGCATAAAAAACAACAGTTCAACATGCAACTTTCTTGCTCTCTCGTCGCCTTCACCTTCGTCTCCTTCTGCGCTGCTTGGCCTGCGGTGCCCAAAGAATTGGAGAGGGCCGTTACCTCAAATAGCACTAGTAGCACTTTGTCGCTGTCCAAGCGCTCCGTTCATTGCGAGACGAGCGGCGGCAGTCCCACTACTGGTGACACCATTGCCGCTGGCAGGTACATCCAGACCCTGGACCCTGGCGCCGACCCGGGCCAGAATAACTGCTGCCAGAAAAACGCGCGCGGCTCCCTCTGCACGACGATGTGGTGCACTGGCACAGCTTGTGGTACGTTTTATTTTTATTTTTCATCATTACTAGTACCATCATTAACGATTGCGCCTAGTCGGTATTTACTCGAACGGCGCTTTCAGCTTCCCAGGCTGCGACACTTGCTTGGATGCTGGGAATGATTGCTTGATATTGCAACAGCTGCTCGTCTGGCGGCTGTCTGGTGGATGGGCGGACGCGCCGTACGAACTCCGTCTCATCCTTTTCCACTCTAATCATCCCTAATTGTATCAACTTCCTAGGTTAGCTCAACAATTTAGACCGTATGACACTTCACTCCTTCCGGACACAGAATCGTCCCTACGCCAGTTAATCTATTTTGTTATACAGTCCAACGATGCATTTTTGGACCATTCCAACGCAATCTAGCAGTGATGGGTTCCTTGGCCCCTAAATGCATGAATATGTATCATCGAATAGTAAGATGGCATCTCAGATTCTCATTTCCTTTCAAGACTGCCAGCAGTAAGTTGCTGGTCACTCTTCGGGTGAATCAATGCCAAATAGGGGTTCTTGAATGAGATTCCCGGTTTTTATTGCACTACCGCCAGGTCTAGACTAGTGCTAAGACTTTTTTGTGGCGGTTTATGAGAGATCAACGACTAAAACACAAAAGGAGATTCTCTCGTAAATTTGGTGATCATCAATCTTCCGATACGCGAGAACACGTGCAGCGTGTTTTCCCCGCAATAACACGATTTTCTTTGGTCTGTTTGTTCCACCACGACCGCGACACCAGGCTCGCTCCGTAGCCCGCCTGCTGCCTCTTCTCAAGTAAGTACACGCGCCGCTACCCTTTTCTTTCCTCGCTCACCTTCGTTTTCTAGGTGGCTTTTGCGACACCCCTGCGCGAGAAAAAAAAACATACCATGGCCTCGCTCTCTCTGTCTCAGTCCAACTACTCCGCCCAGCTCGAATCTGACATTGCAGATCAACATAACCAACTAAACAGCGACGACGACGACCTCCCCCCGCGCCCAACCAGTCGTCTCGGCTTCAATAGCGTTCCAGCAGAGGTAGTACCACCAGAACTACCCGTTGTACCACCGCGGCCGCGCAAAGTAAGCCTCAAGTGGACCAAGAGCCTTTTCCAGAAAATTGGAATACCGTCCCTCACGTCTTCTTCACCTGATGTCGACATGGACATCACTGCAGCAGTTCTCACCTCGCCTAGTGCACAAGACGACGAGGACCTCGAGCCCGTGTCTCTGCCTATTCTCCCGTCTCTCTCATCTGCAGCTGCTTCGACTTCATCCCTCAACTTGACCGACATGGATGTTGACACCGGCTCGCCATGCGACGACGAGTTCGACGACTCAGATTCAGACGGCTACTCTTCTGGGGACTCTGACATCGATCTTGACTCGCCTGCCGAATATATACAGGGTGGTCGCGATCTACTTCTTTTTCCACCAATCTCACAGCCCACGCCGCCTCCATCTTCACCTCCGCCCGCCGTGCCACCCACCCCCATTGCACCATACGCCGTTATCCCCAGCGCCGCCTCCTCGCCACCCCTTTCCCGCCGCCCTACACCAGTCTCCTCCTCACCAATAGCGCGCCCAAAATATTCCAGTCTTCCCTCGCCTCTCTCTCCTGCCTCCGACAACCGCATCTACTACACAAACCCCCTCCGGCACTGCTACGGGCACCACGGCCGCTCCAGGCACGCCCTCCTCCACCTCAAGTACCTCTGGTCTCTCCGTGAGGACCAGTGGGACGAGCACTCCACCCGCATGCGTGACACCTACGCGTACTCGGGCATGTCGCCGCTCAATGCGCCCCTACCGCCCCCGCCGCTACGCCACTCCCCTCCTCTCCAACGGGCCACAAGCCCAGACTTCGTGCCCATGCCGCCGATGACGATCCACCCGCGGCGCGGCGACCTGGGCGCGCTGCGCGACCCGTACTGCGCGCACATGGACCGCTGCTTCGTGGGGATGCCGCTGTGGACGATGGGCAAGACGCTGTGGATGTACGACGTGCACATGCTCGCTGGGCACCGCGCCCGGGTGGAGAGCTTCAAAGCGTTTGGACGCGGAGGGGCGGACGAGGATGGGGATGAGGAGAACTTGAGCGAGGGCGAATCGATGGCGGCATCGATGTCGACCGCGGGGTTCAGCGACGACTCGGACGAGACGCTCGTGGAGAGCGAGAGCGAACGCGATCTGGGGGGAAGGTCGGACGACGAGATGCTCGAGGATGTCCCGCTTGATGATGACATGGAGAAGGAGAAGGAAACCGACGACGTGGTCAAGCCCCCTATCTCGTCGCTTGACTCCCGTCCAGACTACTTGAACTCCAAGCGCGCGCTGACGCTCGACGTGTCGTTTGTTTCGTCTTCTATGGCGCCACCTCGGTGGGAGACGTCCTGGTATAAGCGCTGGGAGGTCTTGCTCGAGCTTGTTCGGCTCGACACTGAACGCGAGCGGGCGCAACAACAGATCCCCGCTGACCCGGCTTCCTCCCTTGCCGTCCGCCCTCCACGCTTCTTCATCGGCGAGGACGAGTATGAGGGCGAGGGCGATGAGTCATGGAGCGAGGAGCGGTGGGACGAGGTGAACCACGACGACGACGTGATGATCGTGTCATCGTCGAATCAGTGCCTGTTGCCTGTTGGGGCTTGATGCGAATCCGTTTCTCCTCCTCCCCCTTGCGATCCCCTCTCCTCCCCTCCCCTCTCCATTCTTCATTTTATTTCGGATGGAACCACATAGGATTTCATTTTCATTTTTCATATTCATGGCATTCACACGGCATCGGCATTGTATCACCGCATATCTGTCTATCTCATTCTCATTCGACATCCTCCTCATCATCCATCCGAACATACATCATTCGATTTGTTTCGCCGCTGTGTGTGCGCACCATCACTCTATGATACATCCTACGTATTACAATATTAGCGCGAACCGCGTCGTCAGTCCTGTTGTATGTGTGCCTTTAATTACATGTACCACAGGAAACGAAACTTACATGTACAGAAGAAGCTGTTGCCAAACAGACCAAAACAACCCATCGCGTCCGGAAATGGCAAAAACGTTCAAATTAGATCACTTCTGAGCTGATAAAGGTTCAGTAATATTCGGTATCCATGACAAAGTATCCATGACAAAGGACATTCAGCCGCCCGACAGCAGGGACGCCGTAGTTGAAACCGGGGATCAAACACACTGCCTAACCGTCAAAACACCGCCCTCAAACGGAATGGCTATGTGTCTGGAGGGCAGATAAGCCACGTACAACCGAAGGTCGTCCCGCCGTCATGTACCATTTACGAAAGGCATCAGGGAATGCCTGGGCTCTTTTGACCTTTCAAAGTGGTATGTCGAACCAGTTGGAAGGCTGAGAGCTTGAATTGTGAACCCTCGCAATAGAATCCGACCACATGAAGGCGGCCCTCACCTTGGCGTGCACGTATGGCATTATAGAAGACGTAACCGAGATACTACAGCGCTGGGAGGAGCTCCCAGCTGGGAAACAACCCCTGCAGGCCTTCAAACCGCAGCTATTCGTAGCTGCCGCGAACGGCCATGGCGAAATTGTCCGCCTGCTTTTACATCGCGGCATAATCATGGATGACTCTATCGTCTGGGCGGCCCTCGAAGCCGAACGCGACTCGACAGGAAGCTCCATACCGGTTTTCCAGGCATTTATCGACGAATGCAACTGGAGCATCAAAGACGATTCATGGTTTCGAGGCACTCCGTTGGAGCTCGCAGTGTCGCGCGATCATATGGAGCTTGCACGATGGATGATTGAGCACGGCGCCGATGTGAACCGCAATTTCGTAAATTTCGATTTGACCACACTAGCAACAGCATGCCGAGAATCGTCGCTTTCAATAGTACAACTCTTGCTGGACAACGGGGCAGTCATTTCCGACTCGGGGGCAATGTACAGAGCTGCGGAAAGTGGCCGCGTTGATGTGCTGTCAGTGTTGTTGGACCACGGAGCAGACATCGACGAGATCCCAACCAATCCATTGATACGAAAACGAGAACCACGAATCAGCACACCTCTCCACGCCGCTGTGCAAAAAAATCAGCGGGCTGCTGTGAAATTCCTCCTAGATCGTGGAGCGAAGAAGTCCATAAAGAATACAGATGGGAAGTCGGTGCTGGAGGTTGCCGAAGAGAGTAAATACACTGAGCTCGTTGAACTGCTTGATAAGAGAAAGCAGGAGGATGTGTGATAGACATCAAGATGTAGATCTGTCAGACTTCGAGGATAATTGCAAAGGCATTTTCAAAGACTTCGCGCAACACGGTTCAGTGGCGGTACATATCAGAGAGAAAAATCCTACAGCACTACGAAGGGCCGCCAGCCCTAGCCATCTTCTTGTCGTGCCCTCTCTTTCGATTTTGGTTCCCCCGCTTGTCCTTCCAGGCCCTTTCACGAGCCGTCCCATCATCCCCGCCCCCGCCACCGCCGCGACCCCTACCGCCCCCTCTGCCACCACGGCCTCCTCTCCCCCGGCCGCCTCCGCGCTGGGGGCCGCCCGTGGAAGACGACGCCTCCGGCGCGATCTGGTTTTGGTTCCCCGCAAACTCGTGCTTTTGCAGGATCTTATCCTTCTTGGGCTGTAACACGGACGGACGTCAGGACGAAATTATTAGGGGTGAGAAATCGCCTACATCTCTCTCGAGCATGATCCTCCATCCCTCCAGTTGCTCGTCGCTCCATCCTGAGGCAAAAGTAATTAGGATCGCTTCTCATGCGGGGGGGAAATCACTCACCGGTCTGAGCCTTCAAATCCGCCCTCGCCTTCCCCCTCCTCGTCTGAGCGTCGCGGTCGAAGAGCTTCGGATCGCGGATGTACGCCAGCTCGCAAATTGTGTTGGGGTTAAGCGCCTCTTCCTTTTCGTCCTCCTCGCCATTGCCATCTTCGCCGCCGCTCTCCTCCCCATCGCCCACAACCCTGACGTGATTCTCCCCGGCGTCGATATCCAAATCGCCATCATCGACATGTTCTTTCGCCTTGCCCTTCCCAACACCGTTGTTGTTCTGTTCACCATCTTCCTCCTCCTCATCGTCCGAAATCTCTTCCGCTCTCCGAAGGATATCGGCTTTCATCTGCTCGATGAATGTCCGATCACGAAGGACAGAGTCGTTCCTACGCTATTCTCAGCATCCGTTCAAAGCAGTAAGGTTGGGCACGCACTCAGTCTTTTTACCGACCCGTAGTTGCGTGAGGTCCATCGCCTCATCGTCATAGACATTCCGCCTCACATAGCTCGAGATGTCATCTGCCTTCGCATCGGACGTTTGGAGCTCTTTCGCAGAAGGGGCAGTCCCTTCAAGCAACGCCTCGACCACTTGCTCGGGAGTCGTGTACGACGGGTGCAAGAGGAGCGCGCGGATGTATTCTGGCTCGTGCGCGGGGAGGATATCCAAGACCTGCGTGACCTTGATATCGAGCTCGGGGTCTTCAATGGCAGCGACCGGAGTCGGAGCGGGCATATCCTTCCCCTTCCCCTTCGTGTCGGGCCGCTTCGAAAAGCCCTTTCCGAGATTGTCGACACCTGGCGCGATGCCCGACGACCGCAAGAGTATTTTGAGCGCTCCGGGCTCCTTCTCCGAAGAAGAATTAATGGATTGCAGCGATGATTCGAGCAGAGCGACCCTAGCGTCCTTCTCGGCGGCGTGTCGGAGAGAGGACGCGAGCGTGCGTGATAGATCGTAGGTTTGCTGATAGTCTGCCAGCAACGATCGATCGAGGAAGGGGGTTTCGTTGGGATTGGGCTGCGACGATGAAGATGGCAGACTGAGGAGTGTGAATATGATATCGAAGGTGCGGTCGACTTCGACGGCTAGGGCAGTACCGCTGGATGACGACATGTCGTCGAGGAGAGCGCGAACTATGATGTGGAATGCGTCCACTAGCGATACTTTGGTCTCAACCCAAATCCGTTCCCACTAAAAAACAATTAATACGAGCGACACTAGGAGTAAGGATATTCTGACCTCGTCCGACTCTCTCGAGTCAGAAACCGATAGGCCGCCGTACGAATGGGCGAGGGTAGATAATCCACTATCATATGCTTTCGCCAGCGCCACGATAAACTCCTTCGAGTGAGTAAAGACTCGCAAGGTCTTCTTGGGACAGACATGAAGGAAGGACGCGATGCAATAACCCGTTTTCCGCAACGCGTACAGACCCTGCGATGCGGAAAGCAGGGCCGTGAGAGCTGGGAGAAGCTCGGATTCAACTTCAGGAGGGCCAGACTCGAGACCAGCCGCCAGAATCGCGCGTGCCTGAGTAGCATTCGTCCGTGCATAAATGATCGAAAGGTCGACGAGCGTTTGCAGATCCAGGCCGTCTGCAACTTTCTCCGCTAGAACAAGTGCCCTTTTGCGAATTAACTTGTCGTCCTGAGGTGCTTCCCAAATCAATGACTCGAGAGTGATTCGAGCTGTATCTTTGGCATAGGTCGAAATGAAGTTGCGAGCCGCTGGGGTGTCGCGTTTGGTTGCTGGAAGCGCTGCGGTCGCCAGAAGACCTGCTGCGATAGCATTTTTGGTTGCCGCAAGTTGAGATGGAGAGAGAGATTTCCTGGTTGCAGCGGAGGGATAACCAGGCAGTCGAGACAACATGCCTTTTCCAAAATTTAAATCGAGACAGCTTAGAGAAAAGCTGTGCTGTCTGATGGTGGAATTGATCGGCTCGGGTTGATCGAGCTCATTTACAAGTATGATCCCAGTATGATCCTCAATAGACCTAAAGAACGTAGCAACAACAAGTGTACAACGCGGTTGAATATTACAAAGGATAAAGTAAAGTACAAGTAGTAGGGTTTCTTAATTCAATTTCTACCAGCTTTCGCTGAATAGACAATTTCAATTCGCCTCACTCTTCAAGAATCAGAGCAGTTGTTTCCGCCGAGCGGGGTTTTATGGTGCATTTGAACGCCTTGGATACCTGGAACGCAAACTATGTATGAGATTCCAACCAAGGACTCGCAGGTCGAAAAGCAAACCTCAGCAAACCGCTCCCGTATTCGCCGGAAGGTTCAATGGTCTTCCCATTTTTGTCGACGGCGGCGGAAATATCGAACGTAGCAAGAATCGAGGCTATGGCGATGTACAGTTCCGAATTAGATAGCTTCCGACCAGGACAGATTCGCCTCCCGAATCCCCACGGAGCTTCGGGGTCCTTGACTTGTGGGTTGAGTTTGCCATCGGCGGTCAAGAAGCGCTCAGGTTTGAAGATATGGGGGTCTGGATATACGGCGGGGTCGTGCAGTATTGCCCTGGAATGATTGAACGTCAGTGCACGATAATCGAGGACAATGTTAATCGCCTCACCATGCGTTGGGAAAGACCACAGAACCAGCTTTCAGATGATAGCCGTTGTAGGTATCGTCCGCGGACAGCATATGAGGGAATGCTGTGGCAGTTCAAGTTAGCGAGTTGGTCGGAACATTTGTTCGGCCCATACCAAGGGGGACAACCGGGTTCCACCGCCCTACTTCTCGGATAATGGCGGTAATATACGGCAAACTTGCTTCATCGGAGTAATTCGGAAGCCGCCCAGATACGACTTGATCGAGTTCCTGTTGCGCTTTGGCCTGAACGTCGGGGTAAAGACGCTATTAATCAAGTTAGTCTCATGTTATGTATCTGATGTGTAACAGGACGGACCATCGCCAAGATGAATGTCCCAAGAGCCGAAACCACCTGTGAATAAACAGTTCAACCAGGAGTTTAATATTATTCAACTAACTTACAGCTGCCGAGCCATTGGCGAACATTGCTGCTGTTGCTTGACGGATTGCCGTTTCGTTACTGGTGTCTTCACTGGTCAATATTTTAGACCCAATAGATGGCGCGTAATCGTTCGCAGCCTGGAAGAGGGTGAATTGTGAAACGGCAATTTGAAGCCTTCTACCATTCCATTTTTCAGAAGATTAAAAGGCACATGTGCCGCAATATCAGACGATTTGCGCCAATGGTTTGCTTGCCGCTTGAAAGTGGCAAATGGAAACCAGGACGGAACATATTTCACTGGTTGAACTCTGAAATGAGTTTCCGTAATATAATTTATCGGTTGCGAGCACTCACGAATGGGTAAGAAATCCACAAGGTACGTGCCAAATATACCGGTCTCCGTCATTGCTTCGACGGCTTGCGTTGCTGCCCCGATGAACGGGTCTGGTTGCCCAGAAGGTTGTACCTGAAGACCGAACGAAATTTCCAATGCTATTCCACTGGCCAAACTGTATCGCGATTCAGCTTTTATTATATGACAAATGAGGGTCTGATGAAACGCACTGTTGAATATGCTGCATGAAATCTTCGGGTGAAGTAACGAGATTTTGCAGGAATTTCTTCGTCCATTTTAATTCCTGGTCCTGATATCCATGTACTGCAGCTGCACTGAATTCTGGGGAGAATATTTTTCGGTGTATCCGCCAATCTTCGCCGTGGGGCATAAAAGCAAAGTGCCATCCAAGTCCGACCCTAAAGTAAGAAATGAGGTTCGGCAAGCAAAGTAACAGGAAGTCTTTTTACAGTTCTCCGAGCATTGGCATACGAGGTCTTCGGGCAAACGATGAGTCCTCTGCAATAAAAGCAGTCATAAAACCGACCTATCGGAATAAATGGCAGACTTGTGGCCAAACAGTGCCGAAGCCGCTTGAGCAGAATTCACGACAAGAATGTCGGTGCCAAACACATTCATATGGATGACATCCGAGCCTTTGCCAAATGATTACCGAGTTGGTGCGAGTAGAAGGACAACACTTACCATATTTGCGGCTCCACTCTTGATACACCAGCCACTGTTCATGTTGAGGGATATCCAACAAGTTGCCGATGATTGGAAGAGGACTCGGGCCGGGAGGAGCAGAGTGAGAATCACGGCGGAAATATTTAATGCCCAGTGCTAAAGCACAGGCTGCTGCGAGGGAGGAAACAAGTTGAGGGGAGGAGAAAAAGTCGGACATTGAGTGTTGGACATCCAGAGTCGCGAAGCCGGCATATTTATAGCAGGGCTACATCCGGTCCCCGCCTGCTTGTCAAGCAAGGCCTGGATTGCTCGCCCTTCTTCATCCGTAGAAAGCGCTTCTATGACACATCGCTTACGTGGTACTCGGCTCGGCGAAATTAGATACTTTACCTGTTTTCTGTTCGCTCATACTAGTCGCTGCTCATAGTTCATGTTGCAAACGGACCAGGCGTGTTTATTAGCAGAACGCGACTGAACTTGAATCGAATTGTTTGTGCCACGGATATCTCGACATTACGACGTCGGGCAGCCACCGTCGGAGCTTGAACGCTGAAGAGTCCCATCTCTCCCACAGATCTGGCTCAAGAAAGGAGATTAATGGACAGCTGTGCTGGCATTGAAGCACACAGGAGCACACGGGGAACTTGAAGTAAGGCAGACTAGACCATCGTAGATGTCCGGACGAGAAGCCGCGCGAGACCGTTCTGATTCCGACGCCTTGACTGCCCGAGTAGCGAGTTGATACGAAGAGAGGTTTACGATTTGATACGACCGGCTAAGCTCAGTCACGACTGGCTGCACCGCCACCTGGACGCGACCATCATGCCCAAGTTGAAAGCCGCTGCAGGGGAAAAGAAGAGCGCCGACAAAAAGCCAGCAGGAGACAAGAAGGGAAAAGGCAAGAGCACTGGGGAAGATGCGGAGGATAAATCATCAAAGGGCCTGAAAGCGGCCACCGCTGTCAACGCAAGCTGACGGTTTCTCGCAAATTCGGACTCGAATAACAGCCGAACAGGTTCGCCACATTCTGTGCGAGAAACATTCCAAGGCCACCGAAGCCCTCGCGAAAATCCAGGAAGGGCAGGCATTCAACAGTTGCGAGAATTTGTGCTCTAACATGCGATGTGCATTAACACGTTTCTTGAAGAGGTCGCACAAGAGTACTCCGAAGACAAGGCAAAGGGTAGGTCCAGTTTAGCAACCATGAAGATATTAAAACATCGTCATAGCTGGCGGTAGCCTTGGCTGGATGGTGAGAGGGAGCATGGTGAGTGCCTTGAAGCTCCACTTTTGGTGAAGTGGATCACATCTTGCATCAGGTTGGCGCCTTTCAGGACGTTGCTTTTGCCTTGACACCTTCAACGGTCGACAAGCCTATCACATCGTCGCTTGTCAAGACCAATTTCGGATACCATATAATTATGGTGGAGGGAAGGCGCTGAATTTTGCCGGAGCATGGAGGTCGGATGAAGGTTGAGGTCCAGTGTTTTTTCCAGCTATCGTGGTTTTCGAAATTGTTTGGTCTGATTCCGTTCCATGTACCTACCAATGTAATTTACCTGCAATAATATCTTCCAAACGTACTAAGGATACATGTAAGTGGTGATAAAAGATAGCGGTCAGATCTAACTTGATGAGGCGACGTCTAGAGATACATGAGGTCCGAACCGAACTGTGCGTGTCCGAGTCGTAGCAGTACTAATCAAAACGCATCAGAACACGGGCACCCCCCACCGCCAGGAGAGCCGGGATCCCCGGCTCAGCCTGCAAGAAGCTCCGAACAAGCACCGTCTCACCCGTGTCGAGCGAGCAGTATGGCCTAGCCACCAAGCTTTCCTCGTCCTCTTGCGTCAACTCTGCATGCAGCTGTCGACCGACGGCTCTTCATTCCGATTAGCGGTGCGCCACATCCCGCGGAGCGTTAGCGTCTTATCCGATCTGAACGCTTACATTTTGTGTACATGCTTGTTGAAAAATTATAGATTGTGACCAGAGTCAAGATGCCGAGCATGATAACGTGATAAACAGACCAGTGGTTTCCAGATATCCACTATGTAGGTGTATCTTCTTCTGCCGATTCATCTATGGAAATTATTTAAGATGACCCTGGTGTGCCGAGACTCGGTAACACACCTGAAATCCATTTCGATAGTGCGACAACATTAGCTGGACTGAAGAACATGGTCGAACTTTGATTACAGGAGAAACAAATCATACATCGCGTGCAAACCATCCTTACAACGGGACTGGCATGTTTGCGAAAGCCGTGCGTCCTTCCATCAGACATTCTTCCTTATAATTTGCGCAATACTTCTTGAACCCGTCACTCGTCATCATGCGACGCGGAGTCGCGCCATCGCCAAAAAGATCGAGAAGATGGTCGTGATACATCCAGATGGTCTCAATGGACTCGTGGGTGAGAGGTTTGCCATCTTTCCTCATTACCGTTACCTTTAGTATTTTCGGAGTTGTAAGAGAAATGGGTATCGCGGGCTATGCGATAACCTTGAGCGGATTGGTGTTACTGAATGTAATACCTCTCCGAGGGAATAGTATGACATATATTCGGGTTCAAATACTGGAACCTTTATATAATCAGTCAAACAGAGCTTTCACCAATGAAGTCTTAGATTGGAACTAGAGCTAGCGTCGTAGTTCAAATATGTAAGGCTGCTGTCAAAGCTTATAGAAAGATGAGCGCTGGCGGCCCGGCTTAAGTATCACGCAAGTAGCGGAAAGTGTGAAGGTTCACGGCAGTTTATTGCAGTAGTAGATGATGATTCAGTTACAGGAGGAGGATGACCCTCTTATATACCTAGGACTATTCTAATTATATCCATGACTCCAACGGAGTCAGAGAGTAATGACTCCAAGCCCGAGGCATGCCCGAACCATGCCCGAACCGTGCCCGAGGCTGCACTGATTCGGCTGAGTCACAAGGCAGTGTTCAACCGTGAGAGGTAAATACTAAATACGAGACATGTAGGCTAAAACATAGCATAGATAATTACCTACAAGCCATAAAGTGCCAATATCCATCACAGGAGTCAGTTGTCGAGTGAAAGTCGAGTGAAAGTAAAAAATAGGTCTCACAGAGCCAACACACATCTGCCATCTATATTGTTGTCTTTCAGATGGAAAGGAGCAAAGCTTTCAAATCAAGGACTCACTCGGGAGGTGCAAACCCAGATTCCGGGTCGATCATCAAGTATGTGGCCCGTTGATTGTCAAGCCCAGCATCACGGCGCATCGAGAGCGGGTTCTCTTTCAAATGGCGGTATATAACGATTGGGAGCCCAACTTTGGCCGAGACGGGGCAGACAATACCCTGGGTGTGGATGGGGTGCGTCGCATCCAGGTCAATCGCGTTGAATAATCCATTTCCGAGTCGGCGGTCAGATTCACAACTAATGATCATCCCGCCAATAGTTCCCTCTGGGAGCGGCGGCGAGCAGACGGTCTTGTGCAACTTCCAATCAGCTCTTTGGCAATCCTGGGACTGTCGATACTCCAGGATTAGCACACGCGTGCGAGGCGCCGGTCGAACATACGCAATATTTGGTATTTTTGCATTGAGAGCAGCTTTTGAAGGATTCGTCGTCATCGGGCTTAGAACACTTGGCGCATTTGGAGGACATGGTGCAACGCAGAGAAATCTGAGAGACAGTAATGAACGAGCCTGAAGTTTGGTCCAAGTGGTTTCGACGCTGATGCAAACACTTGTCAACCTTAAGCTTCAAGTTTTCGAATTGGGTTTGCATTAGGTTCGGAACACTCTACTCCGCACCGGCGCCGGTGATTCTCGGAGAGAGGCTTGGGACAAAGTGACCAAAACAGCGAGGATCTTCTAACTCATTTTCTGCTCTTGTAGCCGATGGCGGCACAAATTGTGCAATGGAAATGTTGAGGGAAATAAGCATTAAAATGCCATAGAGGTATCTGTATAATATTCTGCAATGCCTTGATTGCGATTCCTGCTCATTTTGCTCCCATCAGTTCTTGACCCAGTCAGTCATATTCGGCGTATGAGTAGTCGATTTTTGCACATATTATGGACTCATATTATGGATACACCATTTAAACTCTTATCTGCTTACTCAGAATTTTAAACCAGAGCTTCATCGTTTTGCAAGCGCCCATTTACATCGCGGTAAGCTTGGTCACAGCGTGACAGCTTGATTTGGCAGCGCCCAATGTCACGCCTGA
This sequence comes from Mycena leptocephala, assembly GCA_029378395.1. NCBI lineage: Eukaryota > Fungi > Basidiomycota > Agaricomycetes > Agaricales > Mycenaceae > Mycena > Mycena leptocephala. The sequence goes on from JARJLF010000342.1 coordinate 201,861, forward strand.
CTTGGGATCCCCAGTGATCTCAGCCATCATTTTCCTTCTTCTCTCTCGCTGCGCCCTCAAACGCATTTGAAGCCCAAAACTGTTGATGCATTCAGTTTGAGACTCGAACTGGGAAGGTTTCTATCTCCTAGGATTTTTTCCCGATGACTTGGTTAGTGAAAAACCTCGGAAATGTTCCAGAGCAAAATCTTCAAGAACCATGACTTTGCGAGACCAGGGGGCGAGTATTTCGGCACAAAATAATAATCTGAACAGACAGAAATCTAAGTTTACTTCCCATGAACATATGTTGTCCCCAGTGTTAAGGATTTTGAGGCATCTCTGGTGCTGTAAAGCGCGATAAAGGTCCTGCCCTTTTTCGTCATCTTGGCACAAGCCCCTTCCGTTGTTTGACCCCAAACTCAGCCCGCATCAGCAAACAATGGAACGGCAGGCTTGATCCGAACCTAGGTTTGCATCGGATTTTAGTCCGATAAAACCGTTCATAAATATTGTCTGGCCGCAACTCTTCTCGCAAGAAAGCAGTCTCATCCCCTCGCATAGATGCCCATATAATATGCAATAAATTATCCGCGTATCAAACTTCGCATTGTGTCCATTTTTCTGTACATCACCTCTCGAAGGAGAGACCGACAATGATCGCCTGGCTACTGCTATCCCGCGGCCGCCCTCGGTCCACGAATCAGTCAGTCGTATCGGGATAATTTCACAAAAGCAGGCATCTTTGTACCTTCCGGCGGCGTCACTGTCAAGAGGATGCAGTCCTGCGCGCATTTCAGTAAGCAACTAGCCGTGTAGTCATCGCGTTTTTGACAGTTTACTTTTTTGGTCTTGTCCGGTCTTGTACGATAACGTACGAGGCAAAAAAGACCAAAAGTTCGCAAGACCACAAGACATGTGTAAAATCCCACAAGACCAAAAAATAATATTTTTTTGATCCATTCCATTGGCATCTAGGCATGTTTCTGCGACCTTTTTTTTCGCCCAGGGGACAAACAAGACAAAAAAGTCGGAAAGTCCAAAAGTTTTTTGTTATCTTGCTGATGTAGATGAGACGGGAAACGGTGTACCTGCACGGAGAGACCAGGGATGCTGAAGCCCATAACTTTGACGGGCTCGATTGCAATCTCGCCGGAGAAATACATGCATGTGGGTCTCTCGCTCTGGTTAGAAAGTCGATTGGGCTCCCGGTGGGGATGCAGAATTCCACGCACCACGCCTGAATGCCGCCTCCCCGATGTAGTCGACACGCCAGGTACCGCCGTTGCTACCCTCAGTCGTGGTACGCCTGCAAGCCCATGAGAGCTTAGCACAAGTTTGCGCGTTGGTGACGAACTTGACGTCCACCGCGGACTGCCTCATCAGTCGAAGGCGTGTAGCACATAGCTTTCGTGAGGGATCCGTAGTGGGTCCGTGTGATGAAAACACGGTGAGAGAAAATGTCTTCGACTCAAGGGTCATGTGGAATGGAATGCCTTGCGAGGCACAGAATATTCGGGAAGCTGCGGTTGATTAATCAACGAGAATAAACCTATCGGGATTTCGAGAGACGTACCTGGGACGTAGAGCTTCACATCTCGATATCCTGAATGCCAGCCTTTGCGTTCGTCTTGACCACAGATCGATCCACCTTCCACTCTGGCCGTTCGATAAATATTCCGCCTGTAGAGAGTAGCGGAGAAGGGATGAGGACTGCAGGACGGCTACGAAAACAGTAGATGAAAGGTATGGAAACGGTTCTTGATCCAAGAACCTTTAGCATCGGAATCAGTACATGTATAATATACGCACGTATTGCCAACGTGTGTAGTGACGCTGACTGAATACTGAGATGATCGCTTCAGAAAGCCGATCCTCTCTGGAGTGCAGAGAGCTCACATCTATAGTAGCAGAGAACCCGGACAGTCCTTTGAGGTCAATGGAATGTGAAGGAGGGAGCGGCTGAAACAAAGCGAGGACCGGCAATACAATAAAGCTGCAGAATCGCATACATAGCTCCGGCCGTCATACTGGAATACAGATGGAAGTGTGTGGGCGAAGCGGAAGGACGAGGGGCAGACGCGACTGTTGGAATTTCTAATCCATATCGGCACAGTGTCCAAACATAGCGTGTGATGTTTATGTCCAGCCTCTGCGTTTTCCCTCAAGTGAAGATGTCCTTCAACCTACAACAGGTCAACCGGGACGCGTAAACCGAGCCAAAGATAGATTTGCCTTGATTTCAACGGAGGTAATGTTATCAGTCCGGGGAGTTCGACGGTACCCTTCAAGACATCGCCCGACCCATAGACAGGAAGACCCAGTTTATCTTGTTGAGCTGTCAGTCACAATTTTATGTCCCCATTCTTATAGGAAGTTTCCGGCCGGCTGTGGACTCAAGTGTGCGTTTAGCGCGATACGTTGCTCGTAGGGTCGAAGCTCAGCGGAGCAGGAAGGGCGCGACTAGACAATTCCAAGAATCGGACATAGGATGGGGATGTGTGGCGACATAGCTTGGAGGGTAGGTAAGGGATGAATTGGTGCTTTAGCCAACGCCGAAGAACCGTCCAGAAGTCATCAAGGACATTTTAACAAAGCCGCTACCGTGTATGATCTTCATTTCGAACTCAAGGAAATGACGACAGTTCATGACCTCATCGCAGAGTTGATTTCGACCAGTTTCAAGTCTACGTTCGACTTGGCCAAGGTTGGAGAGAAGAACAGACATCGCAAGGGACTGACAATGACTGAAGGGACTTGAACTGTATGGATTCCTCTGAAGGCTCGAGGTTGGCCTCCGAGTCAGGCAAACAAATTTATAGGACTCCACCCCCGCATTCCAACAGATGCCGCCATTGAATACTGCGATAAGTATCATAGAAGCTTCTGCGGAAATGTCGGAGGAGCGGAGAATACAGCTTGAGTACGCAGCGTCGGGATCAAGATCCGAGTACAGTTTGCGCCGAGTCTCTAGCAATCTGACTTGATTGAATTTGAAGTTTTTTTTTTTTTTGGGATGTTTGGTGTAAGGGTACTCAGTCTGCAAAAGCATTCCAAGATCCTCCATCTGGGTTTGAAATTTTGCCGGTCCGAGTAGCGTGGTAATTTTCATTGAAGCAGCTTAAACGTGTCAAGGGATTGAGGTTGTGTCGGTTATGGCCCGCTTTCGTGCCAGAGGGTGCATTGAGTCTCCTGATGCCTTCCTGCATCCAAAATAAGTTGTTAGTTTGCTTAAAGCGGAAGTTGAATCCTCCATTCGACTTCGAGCAAGGAGCTCTTGAGATAGGACAGCGTGAATGCGCGGGCCTGAGGGTTGTGCGGCGAGATGGACGGCGAATCAGAGGGGTCGCGATGGAGGGGGGAAGCGAAGGGACAACACAGAGCTCCGCCAGCGAGTAGTTGGTGGAGATGGTGGACGTGAGGAGTCCGAGTCGGGGTAGTAAGCAACTCGGAGCTCCCCGGGCCGGCGAGGCGAACGTGGTGGCGTGATTTGCCATCAACATTCACGTCGCTCAAGCATTGATGTGGGCAAGAAAAATCCCAAGCCAAAAGATGTCAATGCAATTTCAGGTCACAGCCAAGTCGCCGAACAATCGAATTATTGACGGCTTTCCTATGTGAATGACCCTTTATAAACTGTTTAACAAACTTGAACCCCGTTCTCCCTAACATTAAGCCTGCTCTTCCAATACTCGGTCTCTCATGGCACCGCTCTCATCCCAGCACATCATCATGACAATACTACAATACCACAAGCGCACTAATGATACAGTGTGCCTCATCATTCACAATCCAAGCAGAGTCAGGGGAGCGAGGAGTCGAGGACTGACCTCAACAAACAGTACGGCAGATTGCTCCGATCCCGTTCTACCGTATCATTCGGCATTCTTTCCGCTCGTAGCTGTAGGCTGTTGCAATATTCACGCATCGCATATTCCAACAATATATACCTGGAACGCAACATCGTATTAGGCTACTGCCTTCCAGTGCCTTCCTGGCGTGTTCAAAGAACATCGATTGACATGGCAGAGAGGGAGTAGCATTCCACCGTTCTGTTGCGCTTTTCCTCTTGCATCCAAAAAAGCTGATTTAAAAAAAAATTGTCAATGGATAAAAACGAGTCCCCCTTTAGAGAATTTTTGTTTCGGACTTGTGGACTTCGCTTGATCAGTTGTGACTTGCGTTCTTTATCGGCCATTTCAAGCCGGAAGAAAGTTTGATTTGGTGAGCAGGCCCACAGATCAAGACACGCGTAGGTATCCTTCGTTGAGATTCCACGAACCTCGGAAAAAAAAATGGATTTAACGGGCCTTCGTAAACTCAAAATGCTACATATGTACCAATGTTCGTTGGCAAACAATGTTGTGTTCAACCTTACTACGCGTCGCGGAGCACGCAGTCTGTCTTAGTTTCTGCTGCGCAATCTGAATGTAACATGTATTCATTTTACCGTCGTCCCGATTGTGTTGCTTCGTTTTCCCGAACCAAGGGAGTTGCAGTAGATAATTCTGTCTGCCGTAAGTTCAAGCAGTGAATCGGCATAGGTCGGCGTGTCGGCATGGTTTAAGAATATGATGTCGGGTGCTGACGACTCGAAGCCCAAGAGCCGTTTTGTCGGCACGCTTGCCGAGGCAAGAATGCCGTGAAGGTTTCAATTTGGATCTCCCGAGGTCGGCCGCTTGAAACGTTGACCATCTTCTGTCGACAGTTCTATTCGTGGTGTGGGAGCCTTTACTCCAGCAGAGGTGAAGGGCGCCCAGAAGTGATGATCTGGTGCGGCTCATACCGGGGGGCTTGAGTAAAGCTTGGCGTCGGTGTCGTCGGCCACCTTCACTTCTGCCCGGGTGCAGAAATCATCTTCTACTGAATCCAGAAGGCTTTCGCGATGTCGAGACACAACACACGTATCCCGAGAACAGCGCGTATCGGCGCCTCAAACTTGAACGATACAGTGGTCTGCGAGGAACAAAGATCTTTCTTCGTCGGCAATCAGAGTTCGAAACCTGCTCAGGCTGCAACCTGCGAGACCAATGGTAGGAGGAGGAGGTATATTAGAGGTATATCAGTCTGACGCGCAGCCGGACAATTGCTCCCTGGAACGTCATTTCCTGGAATTGAAAATTTCAAAAGGAACTTACATTCCCTCAGCGATGGCACGTTTGATACAAAATGAACCAGCGCTGTGTGGGCGATAGCGGTTACGGCTTTTGATAGGTCCCCGTTATCCAAAAAAATGGCAGACAGTATCAGTTTCGAACGACGTCAAGTTCCCGATTTGGAGTTCAAACAACCGCCCGCGAGAGCCAAGCAGTAGTCTCCGAAAATGTTGTAGTACCAGCTTTCTGTCCATAAATTCGCTGATAGTTGAGGTGAACGTCGTAAGCTCCCCAACAATGTCCTCTTGGTGGAACACGATCACCCTCCCAATATTGGGGTTCATGCGCCGCCAAAACTACCCTGAAGACTCACTAGTCGCGTACGCTAAGTTTTGGCGCGACGAAATCCAGCCGCTTTTAGGTCCCTGTAAAACTCCTCCTTACCCCAGCTGGATCACCGATGACCACACGCCTGTGGAATTCAGCATTATTCTTGGAAACAGTACTAAACCGTCGGTTCGATTTGCTTTTGAACCATCGGCTTTGCCACTGGCCGGAGATCGCTCCACCACAACGCTGCGACAAATCCTGGAGAAGCTTGCGCGCGCTCTGAAGATGAAACCAAAATTTGATCTTGAATGGTTCGATATCTGTGCCGAGGAATTGCTTTTGAGCGAGGCACAAGAGCGTCCCGTCACGAACCTTCCTGTGTCCGAAACTTGCCTCGGTAGGATGTCCGCTTTGATCGTTATTTTCGGTACTGATATCTTCGATCAGGTTTCGATTGTGCGCATTATTCTGCTAGTGCCAAGGTTTACTTCATGCCCCGCATTCGATCTCTGGTTTCAAGAGAGACGATGGAGGACATGATGAAGCGCACCACAGACCGAATGGGCTTAGGCAAGCCTTGGTCCAAAGTTTCACAGTTCTTATCGTCGTGTTTCCTTCTCGGGGAACGACCGGAAATCGACATCGTTGCGATTGATTGCGTCCCAGGCGCTGAAAATCGCCTCAAGATTTATTTCCGAGCGGATCTTGTGTCCTACGCTCAGATGGAATATCTCATAACGCTTGGAGGGATGCTATCGACCGCAGATGTCAGTGAGGGATTGCGTAATGCCCAGCTGATGTGGGATGCAATTACCGAAGTACCTGGTGTAACAGCGAATGGGTCGTCATTATTTCGGGGTGCCCTGATTTATTACGAATTGAAGCACGGCGCCGACCTCCCGTCGTCCAAGGTCTATCTTCCGGTTCAGCGATATATTCCGAACGATCTGGCGATTTCGCAAGCCATTGAAAACCTCGCGTCGCAGTTGACCAACGGTTCCTGCGTCGCCAACGGGTACACCGATCTGATTCAGAAAACCTTGTGAGTAGTTTGACATTAGCATCAACGGGTATAAGTTTTTGAGCGCACTGCAGTTCGCACAGAGCACTTTCGGCCCGCTCGGGTATCCACACCTACGTGGCTTGCACCGTGAAACCAGGAGGAAGTGATGTTTCGGTTTATTACAATCCCGAAACATATGCTCCAGAGCGATGCAACAGTATTTCGTAATAGCCCAGAGGCAGGATTAGGTCGTGCACGCTCCTCCTAGACTCTGTCTTTGTTCGCTTGGACCCTAGGTCGTTGGATCTATATCAATAAACTTTCAAGGCATTTGGACTCCCCCTCCGCATTCGCGCTCAAGGATTACGAATCGCGTTGCATTTCATCAGGCCCACTTGGAGCTTCAGCCGGGTGATTTTGAGACACACACCAGACTGGCAGAGAGTAGCGAAACTTATTCCAGAGGATTTGATTAGTAGTAGCTTCAAATTATTGGTCGAACTCTTCAAAGTAAGGATCCAAGGAATGCGCTTGAAGCCACCAGCCTTTCAAATAATACGGAACTCCAGAGTTGTCGCCAGCGGAAAGAAAGCCAAGAGAAAGCATTCATTGAGAGGAGAGGTTGAAAGTTAAAAGTCGAGAGGATTGGCAAACAAGGGAAGACGGGGCCAAACACAAACATTCCTCTTCCTCCTGACCGTGACGCGACGCGTAAATAGACGCGTCGCTTAAATAGCCGGCGATGACTGACCGTGAGACGATAAACCTTGGATGGATCCAACTCGCAGCTCGCCGAGCATCCCACAGTCCGTCCTCGATTTCCGCAACTCGAGGACTCCACCGCAACACCAACAAGCCTGCTTGGAACCACAACCTCTACGAGAAATCCAGAATAATGATAGTAACAAGTTGGTCCTCGATTTCCACTACCCTCGGCCAGAGCCTGTACCACTGCACCAGCCTCAACAAGCCCGCTCCAAACCATACTCGCCACAAGAAATCCAGAAAGATAATTCTGAGATAATAGGCCCAACTCAAACCCGTTCACGGTCCCTGATCACTCCCATTTTCGCGACGCTTGAATCCCGTGCCTCAAGTCTGGCATCCGCTCTCGAAACGCGCGACATACACATCACAAACCTCGAACGGCAGCTGAACGACAGTCAACGCGATGCCGCTACCGCTGCCCGTGACCGCGCAGACATCCCCCACGAACGCAGGGCGATCGCGAACGAGCGCTTGACCTTGACACAAGCCTATGCGAAGCTCGAGGTGCAGTACACAACGGCCGAGAAGAAGTGTGCTGGTCTCGAGGACCAATGCACCCGTCTCAAGTACAAGTGCGGCGGTATCGAGTACAAGTGCGCCGCTCTCGAGAACAAGTGCACCCGTCTCGAGAAGAAATGCACCGGTCTCGAGAGCAAATGCCAAACGCTCGGGCGCGAGCGCGACGTCGCCTACGCGCGCCTGACTTCGCACGAGTCCCAGCACGTCAGATGTGCCGAGACGATCACGACCCAGCGCGTAGAGCTGGAGAAACTTCGAGTCGCGCCCACAAACCCACCGGGAGGCCCCTGGGCTGCGCTCGTAAGCGTGCAGACGGAGAACGCGCGCCTACGTTCACTGCTACCCAGTGTCTCTAGCACCGGGACAGTCCCTCGCAGGTCTAGGGACGGAATCACAAAACGCAAGTCTCGGGATCAAAGCGAAGACGAGCTGCAGAGTGAACCTGGCTCCCCGATGGCCATCGAGCGTCTCGAAACAGCCGACAAGAAACTCGAAACACTCACATCCACCAACAAGAAGCTGAAGGCTGAACAGGAGTTTTGGGTGGTCCGCGCGCGAGGGGTGGAGGTGGCGAATGGCGGACTCGGGGAGGAATGCGCGCGGCTGCAGGCGGAGAACACTCGACTGGCGGCAGAGAACGCGGCCCTGCTGTCGCGAATTGCAAAAAGCCAGGGGAGGCGGGACCAGAGGGTCGACGGACAAGAACTGCGTGCGGACCTGCCCGCAGATAATTGGCAACGGGATGGGCTTGTGGCGGCCAACGGCGGCGTTGTGGATGAAGAGCAGGTGCAGGCAGTACCCAATGCGGAGAGAGAAATAGTTGGCGAGAAACGGAAACAGGTCGGTGATATCTTTTTTAACAACATCCTCCTGCGGGCTGATTCTTTCACAGCCGCAGCCCGCAACTCCAACGGCCCAATCAGCCGCGCTCGCGCTCCCGCCTTCCTCTCCGCCACTGCCGACGCCCTCTCCTGCAACGTCGCCCTCCCCTGCCATCTCCAGCTCATTCGTGGCACCCAAAAAAGTCCCGCATCCTTTCACGCGCGGCGCGCCTCCGGCGTCACCGCCCTCGTCCTCTCCGGTCCAGCGCGGCAAGCATCTGGCAGCGCGCCCGGTATGCCCTGCCCCTTCACTATGGATTCCCCGCAATGCGCACCCGTCGTTGCCGCAGCGTCCTATCACCGTGCCGAACCCGTCAGTATGGTCACAGACACCACCAACGCCAAGCCCGTCGCTGCCGCCGCCGCCCGCACCGCGCTCCCGTAAGCGTAGCTGCGCGGCGTACGAAGCAGATTCAGGCTCGTCCACTCTAGATGTAGTAGCGGCGCGGCCTGCGACCAAGGTGCGCCGTGCTACAACGACACCGACTGCCGCCCTTCCCGTTATGAGCGCACCACCCAAACGCACTCCGCTAGGTGTCGTGAACAGCACGCCGATAGGCGATGGCGCAGCACGCAAGCTTGGAATCAGTCACCTCGACCTGCTATACGCGACTACCAATAAGCAGATGCGGTGTCGGCTTTGCGCGTGAGTCCCCTGCTTTCACTTATTTAACTCTTATTAATAACTTACAACTCAATTTTGACATGCAGGCAAGGCAAGCAAACTGCATTCGTCGCGACAGCGCCGTGGGTGGAGCTTGTGGGGCACTCGCTGACCGCGCACGCGGATGAATGCGCAGAGCTGCTTAAGCTAAGCCCCGCGCAGGTTGTGGAGCAGCGACAGAGGCTCGCAGTGTCGGTGAAGCGCTGAGCCGGCCTGGCACATTCAATCCATGTCACGTTTTCTTGTCTCTTTCGTCTCACTATTGTTCCATCGCATCACTTCGTCGCAACACCCTCTCCCATCATATGCATCGTCCCGCATTCAATAGACCATGTATCAATACACTGTAATTTTCATTATTACGCGAGTTTATTCTAATCCATTTGAACGTTCTCTAAAGGCTACCGTGTCTCTCGCGATTCCCGTGAAGCCCCCCGTGAGAGCATCACGATTTCACCGTGCGTGCTTCTCGTCAGCTCACCGTGTCTCTCGCGATTTATCCCCAGATTACTCACTAGCCCCTATTTTAGGATGCACGGCCCGGGTGCCGGACCTTGTTCATCAAAATCGTCGGTTCCCGCTTCGTTCTGGATCAGCCCGAAAAGCTATTTCCTGCCACTCTTCAATTTCACAACGTTGCAAGCAAATGAAGTGATTTATAGCAGACGAAAGGCACTGGTTCACAGCCTCAGGTTACAGGAGCCCAGTAAACACCAATTTGATGAACATTCAACTTCTGGGGGACTTGCGCCTCGCTGAATGAACCTCGCTTGGCTCCGCTTCCATAACTTCTGCCTTTCTGGAAAAACATTCGAACTTTCAGACATTCTGGACTCGAGCTTTCCATTCCAGCCTCACGTCAATGACTCATGCGGGCTTGAATATTTTTCAATCTGTCTATCACGGCTTTTCACTCGCTGCGTCTTCGAGCCTCGTTGCAATGAATATCTTATCACATTTCTTCTTCAGCCCCCTTTTTCACTCGCTGCGTCTTCGAGCCTCGTTGCAATAGCTATCTTATCACATTTCTTCTTCAGGTCACCTTCAAGGCCGTGACTGAATGATCCGTCCGATTTGACCAACCAGAGAACCTCCAACGAGGCCTCAAGTTCCCACCCCCAACTAGAGATTCAGCGGGGATGTTTAAACGGCATTTTTCTCCATCCCGTGAGGGAAAATGCTATAAGAATCCCTCATGAGGTTGTCAATCCCCTCATTCTACCCTCTCACATCGATGAACTCTCAACCTGAAGGTAGGTGCTCCACGCACGAGTAAACAGACGCCAACTCTTGCGCCAACTTTTGTTTTACACCAAATCTGAACCCAACCACAGAGATTTTACGCGAGATATTCAAAAGCTGTCTCGATACCCGCTTTCCCCATGTTCAGCCATTTTTACCATCGGAGGCGCCGTTGCTCCTCTGCGGCGTATGTGTGTTATGGCGATCAATCGCTATCACCACGTCTGAGTTGTGGGCAAAACTTGCCGTTTCCATTAGACGAGAAGACCCCCAGAAATCACAACCGTCGCACGATCTAATCAAAACTTGGATTACGAGATCCGGATGCCAGCCACTTACGCTTGTCCTGAAAGATTTGGGACTGCGTTTTAGTGGTGCCGACATAGCAAATGACGTTCTTCAGCTTTTTGTGCCCCACATTCATAGGTGGCGGAGCATCACGGTCATTCTCCCAAATCATGCCTTCCCTTCGGCATTCATGGGGCTTGAGCGTGGTGGAGCTTCTCAGCTCCAGATAGCGAACCTTGAATTTAATAGCACCGACCTTGGCCTGCATACCGCCGATACACTGCAGGTGGCAGGACTTTCGCGACTCCTGACAGTATCATCCCAACTCCACACTCTCCACTGGCGAAACGACTCCTCCATCCTCCGACTCATTGACATCTCCTGGGCACATTTGACCGTTATCGATTTGGTTCCTGTTTGGTCGCCAATGTCCCAAATCCTCTTCGTTATGCAAAAGGCCCCGAAACTCCGCAGCCTCTCGGTTTTCATCTGCGAGGCATGCGACGTCGCGGGACCCGTCGTTCTCCCGGATCTTGTGATTTTGTGGATTGGTACAGAGGTGGACGTTGGTCCGCTATTCAAGCGGCTTGTCGTGCCCTCCCTCCTCAACATCAACGTATTTTGCTCGAATTTGGTACCTCAAATTCCACAAACCGGCGTTGTTGATTGCATAGCTCGGTCAAGGAGTTTACTTCACACTGCGATTTTTAAATCACTCCACATTTCCAACTCCGACCTTATCACATTCTTCCGCCTGACACCTTCTCTCCTACTCTTCGAGATTTCCAACGATGGCGAGGCCACCATCACAGATGACATCCTCGGTCTCCTCACCGCCGGCGATACCCCTTGTCTTTGCCCAAACCTGCGGATTATTCGATTCCTCGAGTCTTCCGTATCTTCCCGCGACGGCTTGCTGGCAGATATGGTCGCTTCTCGGCGAACAAATAGGCGTGCGGCTTTTCCCGCCGTGCTGCTTTCTCGTCTTGTCGTCCAGTTTTCTGAGGACGACTTGCAAAAGCATCTCACGGATGTCCGGCGTCTCAAAAGCCTCGAGGCCGCAGATTTCAAGGCGTGGATTAATGAACCAGAAACCGAGTAGAGCTCATGCGACCTCAGCACATGGGCTACGGTGCCAGTGTTTCGTTTTCCTGCCAGTGTTTCGTTTTTCCTTTCTTTCGCGACTAATGATAATGTCCCGGCTTGTATATACCTGCCAGTCTGACTTCGGACCAATGATGATCGACCCAGATTCTGATTGCGGTCCACTGAGCATTCGGCAGCTCGCAGCTAGCCCGCCGCAGCAGTGCGCAAGGAGCCTGGCCAGTTCAAAGATGGCAAAATCTCCGAATACACGGATTTGAACACGAATGGTCCAGATTTAGGCTCAGATTGTTCATGTTCGACCAACGTGTTCTCTCGCAGACAGTCCTTACTGCAGTTTGGTCGAGATATTGCAGACGCATTTCGAGTTACTCCTGATATTCGGTGCTGACCTGCCGTCCAGCCAGAATAGCAATTTGATAAGTTACTGGCGACGTGGGATCCCTATTTATTTCTTGATGGCATGTAAAAGTGAAGAGCCCGTGCAAAGGTCACGTTGGAGGGTTTAAACTTCGGAATCATGGGAAATCCAATAAATTGGGAATGTATGGGAATTTTGCGAGGTTCATTATAGGACACATCAAAGATATGGTGTTACAGTTCAGTTTTGGGTCAAAAGGGTCCGAAAATATCCTAGTCACTGGAAGAGAACATCTTCGTGTAGAATCTGGGGTCGTGGATGAGTTTTATAGTATCGTCGACCAGCTTCATATCTGAACGAACACATGAGCAACTAGAAAATTACCCAGTGGACCCAGCGCGCACCAAGGTCGGTCCCCATCGGAATGCAGTGGTACATTTTGATTGTGGTAGAGTTCATGGCTGTCCCGATGACCTCGTAGTACGTGTCTGGCGCCATATGCGTGTCCTGCGAGGGGAGAGATAAGTTGGCCCGCCGCGGCGGTTCGGAGACGTATCAAGGGCCAAGTAGAAATACAACGCACAGGAAGGAGTGTAACCGTGACCTCGCCGCCGTCTGAAGCTGCGACCGTCGCGGAGGAGCCCATGAACTGTACAACCGCGCTTAGCTGCGAATTCCACCCCGAAGATGGCAGAATCAAACGCGCCTTGATTGGCCGGCACGTGAGCCTTACATTCTTTCCGGAGAATCGGGGAAGAAGGGCAGAGTTAACGCGGATGGAGGTTAGTGAATCGCCCATTGAACGCGTTGAGGCAAGAGAGATGTTATGCTTTCACGTGAGCGTGACATTTCGTGCCATCGTTAGGCCCAGGCCATTCCAGGCCATTCCTAGGCCATTCCAAATTTTCGACACTGCTCTAAACGGCTATCCCGGCTTCCACTGGAATTCTACGATCTGCAAAACCATTGAAATCCGATAGGAATTGATTGCCGAAAAAAAAACTTTTTTCTTTCAAGCTTGCTGCTGGAGTTCGAAAATTATGAAAGGTAGGTGGAACTGAGCACCTTACCCCTCGGTGTGTAGCCCGCGAACTCATCACACAAAAAACGAATGCCATCAAAAATGGATCCATTGGATTTCAACGATGCAAAGTATGTTTCTAGCTCCGCGTCTGCATAACCTAACCCCATTTTGGGTTTGTTGATCCTACTCACCCGCTTGTTGATTCAACCACAAATTTCGGATGTTGAGTTTGCTTTTTCGACTTGTTAAAAAGCTCTAGAAGATGTTGAGTTGCCCAGGATTTACCTTGTTGACTCAACACCATATTTTACATATGTTCTGTGTTGATCCAACCAACTATTGTGTTGTTGATCCAACCCCAGATTTTGTTCTTCTGTGTTGATTAAACCCAGGTTCAAGTTGGTGACCTGACTCAAGATTTTATCCAACACATCAATTTTTAATTTTTGTCGGTGAATCTACATGTCAGTCTACATGCCGAATACACGAATCTCAATAGGATTTTTTAAACCAGCATTCGGATCCGGAGGAGGAGGTTAGACAGTGATATTGTTGAATTTAGGCTCTACCCTACCGCCTTCGTGAGTCCTGAAGGCCTCATATTAATGGAGAACCACAGAGGAACTCTATACCGAGGTGCGGGGAAGTACTGATATAGAGTGTCTGTCAAGAGAGACTAAGAGGAACTATGTATACATTATTTTACCTTCGCGGCAGAACTGGTGCCGCCCAGCGACTTGTTTTTTTGAATATTGAGAAAGGGTTATGCAGCTGTAACAACACTCGTTTGAACGACCCTGCCAGTGAGGTGTTCCGAAATTCGCAAATAGCAAGTAGCAGGCTCAACCAGGGCTGTATGCAGCTTTTATGAGCCCCGGGGCCGCGCAACAGATAATAATGACCCTTGTGTTCCATTGATAGGATTCATGCAGCATGCTAAAGTCCTTCCTATAATGGCTCTGGGAGAAGGGAAGATCATAACAATATCATTTCGGAAAAACTGGAGTTGAGTCAACAAGTTCATTATGAAAGTGAGGTTGGATCAACACCCGTAACTGAGGTTGAATCAAGAATGTAATCTGGAGTTCCTTCAACAGCCCCAAACCGGGGTTGGATCAACAAGTTCGAAGAGTTGGATCAAGACAACGATGTAGTTAGCTCAACACCAAGAGTAAGCCAAGTCAACAGCAGGTTTCCGAAACGACGGTAGGGTCAGGATGCTCGGCGTTGGTTAGATCAACAAACAGAAACCGTGGTTGGATCAGCATCAGCTGGAGCTACTAACATATTTTCGTTCAACGATCCTGCAGATCGTTTTCGGAATTCCGATGAATTCCGGGATAGCCGTGTACTCGTACTCTTCGAGCTTTGCCAGTGGTTTGAGAATCTTGCTTGTAGAATCGGTTCGAAACATTTAAACAAAGAGTCCGTGGCACTGGCACTTGCGAAACACAATCCGAAATGTATTTATTTCACTGGCTCTGGAGCGCCGGCGGCTTAAGTCGTCACGGAAATCAAAAGTCTGCCTCCTCTGTCGCCGTTCCTGTTTTTCTCTTTTTCTTTTTGAATGCGTCCCTCGAGTCATTTACGTCGGTCAGGCAGGGAAACAAATAATCTCGCTGTCCGACCGCCTCGACATCCTCAGTTCCAACTCATACTACCTCGTTCAATTCGGCTACTACATAACGCATGGTCGGTGATCTTTATTCTCTGCGTTACTTTGTCGGAAAAATCGAAATTGTATAATCAGAGGTGATATGGTCATATCATGTTGAGTCAGGCCATCAGGTTTTTGGATGTCTGATTAGGGTCGAAAAATGCATTATAATATTGTATCAGATCTGACCGTCTGATCGGCCTGATAATGGCTGATCAGACAAAATCAGACGAAATTCCAAAACTACTACCCTCCTTTCGGAGGTTCTTACTCTATTTTAAGTAGTCAGTACTATGAGGTTCAAATCACTTACTTATTCTCACAATTACTAAATTTCTAACTTGACTATCTCACCAACTTACTGGGGACACGCTCTAAAATGAGAGATGCACCACCAAAGGACATCATCTGAGTTATGTACCTTGTCGGGCCACCGGGTGTGCTCAGAAATTTGATTATTTAAGGGCATTCAACAGCCTCTATCTAATTATTTCAACACATTACCAAACTACGGAACATTATCTATGTGTTTGCTATCCTTTACAAAAGTTTTTTCATCCTCTGGGAAGGGGGAACCTGACAGAATCTGACACGAACCTGATACAACCTGATATGCCTCCCAGCCAAATCTGATCAGCCATTACAAGTCCTGATCAGTCCGTCAGGCGCGGTCAGGACCTGATCAGACAAATTCGATTTTTCCGACATTGCATCAGGTCGACGACTTCTGTTTTGTCCTCCGCATTGAACTCTCGACTCGTCTTCGCATCGCCGAGACACCCGGGCCGATGTCCACATAATTTAACCTTCCAGGCGTTTACTATGCATCCGCTTTGAGGCTTATTATTCGATGTCCATGCGCTGCGGCCAAAGCAGGTCCCCAAGCCTCTCTACGCCGCTGAACTCGCGGGGTCTTAGATCACAGCGGTATCTCTTCACCCTGGTATCGCTCACACAGAATTACTCGCGAATGGGACTTATTCCACGGAAGAAAATGGTCTATTTGATTCAACCGCTCGGAAAGAAGACACCCGCCGAGGGTGCCCACAATCAGCCAGGACTATGGGGAGATAAGTTGTGGGAATGGACTAAGAAAGAATTGGAAGGTTATCATGTTTGAAATATTCTCGTTTATGTCAAGTCACAGAGTTGAATAGTTCGCGTTGAACAGTTCACGATATTGAAGAATGGTAAATGTGGCATAAAATTCTGAGGTGGTTCACACTGATCAGCGCTTCTCTTGCAAGTCGTCGACGGCGTCAACCTGGTGGTTTACGAATACATATTTTCTGTCAGTTTCGTCAGCAAATGTGGTGTGTACTGAAAAGAATTCTACTTGAACAATAATACATCTGTTCGCGAGACCGACCGATTAAAGGAGCTGTTGCAACCTGTTGACTGTGGTTCTGTCCCCCTCCTCCAAAGTCTTGTTGATAGCACGTTCTAAAAACCTCTCCCAATCATTGTTCGGCGGACCGAAGCGCACGACATGTTCCAAGGCATCGCACCACTGGACCGTGATCGGTGCAAGATAAACCGCCGCACCAGAGCGGATGTACATCGTCAGACTATGACGGCGATCCTCGGCGGCTTTGTCGGCACGTTCAGCGAGGGCAGTACAAGTGGCGTCGTCGAGCCCATATTCCCGCATGGCGCAAACGGCGGCGTATTTATACACGAAATCCCCGTGTTTTCCGGACGGCGCAGGATTCAGATGAATCACAAGCATCTGCGTCTTGAGCATAGAGGTATTCGCAGGATTGTGGAGTTGCAAGGCGTGCGTGCCCGCATATATCATCAATTGGGTATGCTTCTGTGAGACGAGATTAGTGTTGAAAACAGCTCAAGACGAAGACATAATCTCAAGTGGGGGCAACTGAAAGTACCAGGTACTTACGGAGAACCATTTCTTGATGTCGGACAGCATGTCGCGCACCTCAGTGCCCCGCGCGGGACGGGATTCACGGTTTTGGGCTTGCAATTGGCATGTCTTTTTATGATGTTTCCAGTCCTTCCTCTGGCATTCCTTGCTCTGAGGGGTATGAATATTGAGAAGTAGCGACGCTCATGAGCCCAATGCCTTGCTTACACAATATGCTGGTTTCTTACACACTCCGCACCTAGGGAACTTGAGAGTTTTAGTTTCCGACTTGTAGCATACCGCACAGGTACGATAGGCGAGGATTTCTGCGCTGAGAGAGGACTGAGACATCGATACCAGTGGTAGGGGATGATATCGATGGATGTGGACGATAAACTTTATGTCAAGCCGTTGTCGGCTTGACGAAACGTGGTTCTGGTCTGTGTAACTTGCGAGTTTAATCGAATGGTCCAGAAGCGCGCGCTCGTTACCAAAAATGTTGGAATTGACAACATGAAGTAGTATAGATACAAGCGAATTCGCGAATTGAATGAGAACGGTTCATATGCATGCTGATTGTCCGCAGAAGGCTACCAGCCAAGTCTAGTAGAAAATCGGCGAAAATCCGAGTCGGCGTGACTCGTGAATCAAGAGTACTTCAGTAGAAGACAAGTGATCTAAGCAAGTGAGAATTATGGTCTTGGTCTAAAAAATCTTGAAAGATACAAAAGCCGGTAAGAGAAGATGCCGCGGGTGTAGTCTGGATTCTGGGAGCAAGTCACAACGGTGGCAGTGCATAAGTCCGTAACTGTGACACGCTGTGACAGTTCTCCTTGTCTCGAACCACACCACTGACCCCACCTACTTCTGGTCGGGATGTCAAGTTCTCGTTGGAGGCGTATGATGCATGGATGCTCGCGAAGGCCAGACCGCTTCGTCGTGAACCCACGACTTACCTCGCCGAGCGAGAAGGATCGACCAAGATCAGCAGCACGACCCCGCTGCGTCGCATTGACCCACCGCGACAGCCTCGCAGTCAGCGAGAAGACAGCATGCCCCGCTGTGTCGCACCGACCCACCGCGATAGCCTCGCAGTCAGCGAGGAGACAGCATGACCCCGCTGTGTCGCACTGACCATCGTGACAGCCTCGCATTCAGCGAGAAGGCAGCATGACCCTGCTGCATCGCATTGACCTACCGCGACAACCTCGCAGACAACGTCAGTGAGAAGGATCATACCCTGATCAGCAGCATGCCACGTTACGTCGCATACCACCGGGACACCTCGCAATAATGCGACGGACACCCTATAGGTGCAGCGCCAGACCGGCGGATGTCCCCTCGCCAGGGGCATCGATGGACTCTTACGGAGGAGCTAGATGTACGTGGGGAAGTGCTGGTCCGCCTGCGCCTCCTTATCGGCATCTCAGCCGGTAGACAACTGGCAATGTCTTGCCGCTCCGTCGTACAGAGAACATCAGGAGTTCCGGAATTACGCGGGCGAATACTGGGGTCATCAACATAGCCGAAACCGGCCCTTCTGCGCTCCGGCGCTGTGGGGTACGAGCGGCGACCTCGTTTCGCACCGTTGTTGTCCCGGACAGCCATTGAATGCAGATCGTACAAACGATTGAGCGATCCACGCGAAATTGCACCGATGATGAATTTCAGAGAGCAGTACCCAGTATGGTTCTTTGGCGGGGCCTCACCCTCCTCGCGATGTTATCTTTGCGGGTGGTTCCCAGTTTAGAGTCTCACCAGCTCCGCGCCTTGTGCGTGTTGCTTCGCGGGTGGTTCCCAGTTCTGTTGGTTTCAGTTTGACGAGCTTCCGGGCTCAACGGCGCATGGTACTAGCTATGCAGCCATTTATTCGGCCACTGCTTCCTTTGGTTTAGGCTCTTCGAGCTCCATTAGCTATCGCGAAGCTTCGGCTTTTCATAATTTTTGGGCCCCTTGTCCTCCTCGTGAGGACTCTGCTACGACATCGTGTTGTGTTAGTTAGGTTTGTTTGTTCCGTTTCCTCCCTCTTCCCATTACTCATCACTCTCCTTTAGCTTTTGTTCAAGTGCGAACCGTTTGACATGCCGGTTACCTCGCTTCGCAGATATCCGCTGTCTCTATTTATTTCCGAAACATGTCTTATGTACCACCATTCAGAACATACAGGCGATTTCTCCAACCTGTTCCCTGCTGCCCTGAGTTTGGTCCTTCCCCCTGAGTCTGCATAGTATACCCAAACAAAGATCAATCGTATTCTCGCCGACATGAAGCCCTCTTGTACAGTTAGATTTAAGTGACATGATATGTACTTACGCGATAAATACATTGCGTCCTACAATTTCGATTTTGTGCCCGCGTTTTGCCACATAGGGCTTCGTTTCTGCGACACCATAGACAGTCAATCCGGAATAAGGCATACTATAGATATGACGGCGCACGAACCTCGTTGAACGCCTTCAGTCCTTCCTTTATGTTGGAACCGTGCATGTAGCCGAGAGATTCTGGGCTGCGGACATGGGCAGAGACCGTCTCTTCGTTGCTGTGTTTTTGCGCCAACAACAAGCCCTTCTTCGTGCTCTGCACAGAATCGGGCGAGTTTCCGACGATTTGACTGGCAAATTCGAGGGCGGTGGGTAAGACGTCGGATGGCGCGACGACGGCGTTCACGCTGGGTAAAGGCAGTTTTCAGTTTAGTGAAGCATGAAATGTTTTCAGCGCTCACAATCCGAATCTATTCCGCGCGTCGTCTGCAGTGACTGGCGCGCCGAGTAATAGCATTTCTGATGCAAGCTATAGTGCTGAAAGTCAGGTTATGCGCGGTTTCAGAAATCGAAGGTCCTTACCTGATGGCCTGCTATTCGCGCCAGTCGAGGTATACCTGCGCGCTACGATTGAGGAATAGAGAAGAAAGAACAAGAGAGTGGTATTTACCTCCTTGTATGGCTACGACTCCGCGCTTCACTTCAGGTAGACCGAATTTCGCGTCTTTACTTGCGACAACCAAGTCGCAATTCAAAACCAGCTCAGTGCCGCCCCCAAAAGCGCCGCCATTCACAGCCGCGATAAACGGTTTCTTGGACTCCCGGCGAGAAATGGACGCAAAGCCGTGAATGTTACTGATTATTGTTTCCGGCGACATCGGTTTGTTGGCTTGCTCGTCTCGGTTCCAACTGAATGACGTGGTAAGGTGGCACGGAAAAGTAAACAAGATGCTGGTACGCACGCTTTGAGGTCGGCACCTGCGCAAAATACGCGACCAGAGCCAGTAATGATCACAACCCTGCGGAATAAAGCTGGGAGTTTGACGAGGGGCGACGAACGCACCACAGGCTTGGTTCGTCTTCGAACCAATTCAAGACGTTTCGCAGGTCTTCTGTCATCTGCGGCGTGAATGCA
Organism: Mycena leptocephala; assembly: GCA_029378395.1. Classification (NCBI taxonomy): domain Eukaryota; kingdom Fungi; phylum Basidiomycota; class Agaricomycetes; order Agaricales; family Mycenaceae; genus Mycena; species Mycena leptocephala. Next base: position 222,034 of record JARJLF010000342.1, read on the forward strand.
TTGAGGGATTTGGGCCGGTTCAGCGTGAGCAGAAGAACATGGTCTTTGGGGAAACTGAGGATGATTTCGTCGGAAACAGAGGGGGGAGTGATTGGAGACATGAGCGGCTGAAGCAGAAGTTGACCGAGGCTGGCCGTCCGAACCTCAGAAATATTACAGTACTTCCTTTTAGGTCCACAGAAAGACCAATTTAGGACAAATCCTGGAGCTTGAGTCCGGGTCCACAAGCTACTAACCCTTCGTAAGTGAAGGTCTGGGACGTGGATCCTGTTGAGCAGAATCTGGGGAATCCGGCAACCGGCAATCAAAAAGCCGATATAAACACAACCCAACACACTAACGCAACTGTCCCTAAAAGGAGATTCTGAAGTCAGGTTCTTCCCTACCTGTTTTTGAGGGAACACTGGGCGTGATGGGGGCGTCTAGTGTGAAAGACAGTATCACTGTAGTTTTCTTACACATCACTTGAAGTTGGACTCGATCCCATATCCCTTTCCGGCTTTCATCACACTGCACGCGAAAAGGCTGTAAATCTGCTAGTAGACTGCACATTTATTAACACAACAAAATAATACAAGCATTCATGGCCGACTCCTAAGGGCCGTATTTGGAGTTCAAAATGCCGAATTGGCCTCGTTCTTCTTTGGCATTCTCTGCATATCTGGTGATGCACTACGCAAGGGAACCACGGTGAATCATATGATGCTTGATAGTGGTCGGAAATTATTGAGTGACGCTTTTGCAGTTGTATATGAGATCGGGCTGGCGGCATACATCAGTCAAGCAGGACGAAGCTGCCGACCTGCAGGCCCCAAAGATGCTGAAAGTCACCATCTCGCTTGAATCTATCTATAGATCGAATCCATACTTTGAAGGTCCTGCGTGCTTTGGAATCTGCGGCTTTGATTAGTGATTTGGCATTGAAACTTGAGCACCAGTTTCCGACCGCGGTCAATGCACCGACGATTCAGACAGGAAACGGAACAGATGTGAAGTCCTCATGCGCCGCCAGACGGAGCAGCCCAGAAACTGGCAGGAGCGGCTATAGCGCGGCACGAGGACGGTGCACATGTTGCAAGCGACGAAGCATTTGGGCGACGCGGTAGTCGCAGAGCCAAATTTAAAAGGCGTGCCTAGATCACGGAACGACGTCGGAGACAGGGTTCATCGAACGTCGAAAGAGTTGATTCTCCAGGGAAGAACTCGCCAAGACCTCTATGACCATCGAGAACGTATTCTCTAACACGGAATCATGGATGGCCTAGTCCAATCGTCTACAGGGATTTGAGTGGTGTTCGGCATTGAAAGCGACCGTGGCCCAGTTGCGAGACTCGGTTTCGCGATATTGGAGACAGTGTGCTATCTGGTAGACTTATGAAGACTTATGGACTGCAATGCTCATGTACGGCGATTCCAGGCTTTGCCCGAGGTTGTGGGTGGAAGGGAACGCAAAAAGCTGAGAATGATTGGCCTAGACGTCACGTGCAGTGCGCCTAGCCATCTCAATCGGTCTCCGCCACGTCCCTCTAGGCTCTATGCGCAGAAATGTCCAGCAATGGTACATCTAGTCCAATGAAGTCTCCCACTTCTCCGTCCGGCTCACTATCGCCGGGACACCGACAAGGGTCCAGTGATATGCGCCTGTCTTTGGACAGTGATCGAAGTAGCGCATCTCCCCCACCGCACTCTAACGGAGCCAATGGGCACAGCCTGGTCAATGGGAAGCAAAACGACGATGAAGCGCCCTCTGACCCCATCGAAAAGCTCCAGCGGGAGCTAGAACGGACGAGGGAGGAGAAGGAGACACTCGCCACACAGTATCGCAATTTATTGGCCAAATTGACGACAATGCGCACGACGTTGGGGAATAAACTGAAGCAGGACGCGGTGTGTAGCGTTGAACGCATTCTCCAAATGCAAGTTCGACTAATGCGTGCACCAGGAAGAGCTGGACCGACGGGAAGTGCTAGTGCAGCAGCTACAGGCCCAAAACGACGACCTTACCTCGACTGTGGAGATGCTGAAGGAGGAGCTCATATCTACCTCCGCAGAGGCCGAACGCGCGTCGAGTGAGCTCGATAACATGCGCAGTCGTGCATTTGAGGAGAGCGCGCAGGAGAATCTCGTCCGGGAGCGTGAACTTAGAGAGACGCAGACGGAGCTGGAGCGATGTAGAATGGAGAAGGAGGAATGGGAACGAATGGCCATGCAGGACAAAGTTGTCGCGGATGAGGCCCGGTCTAATGCGGAGATGTACCGGCGAGATTTGGAGCTGGAGCGGGAGGCGAGGGAGAGGGATGCTGCAGAACTAGAATCTGAGCGGGAAAAGTCCGAAAACTGCAGTCTGTGTTGCAGGACTTCCAGGCTGGTGAGCGTCCATTGGCTTCCTTCTTCTTCGGCCCTAATGCGTCCACAGCAAAGGATCACGAGCTGCGGCAGGCTGTTAAAGATTATAACTCACAGCTAACTCAGGTTACTCAGTCGCTAGCTGAGTACAAGCATCGGGCCTTGACCGCCGAGGTATTTCATATCTCATTTAATTCTATGCTCCGCCGGTTCTCATGGGTTCGCAGCTTCAGTTGGAAGATACCCAGACGAATACATCGAGGACGCACGAGCTCGAAAAAGAAGTCAAGGAAAAGACTTTACTCATTGAAAAACTGCGGCATGAAGGTTCCTTGATTCGGCTCAGCTCTGCACAGACCTTGTTAACATTCTTTTTCAGCTATTATCATAAACGAACACTTGATGGAGGCTCTTCGCCGACTACGGCGAAATTCCACCGACACCAACGTTGACCGACGTCTCGTCACCAACGTTCTTCTCTCTTTCCTCACCACGCCCCGCGCCGACCCCAAACGATTTGAGATGCTCTCTCTCCTTTCATCTGTTCTCTCGTGGACAGATCCAGAACGAGAAAAGGCTGGATTACAGCGCGCTCAGTCCACTCTGGCGCCGGCCCCATCATCCTTCTGGGGCCGCAGCTCCACCTCCACTCCGCCGAAAAATGCTGAGCTAGAAAAGACTGACGAGACCGAGGTATTACTTTTTGCGTATCTGTGGGGCATTGCTGAGACCCCATCTAGTCTTTCTCCCGACTTTGGGTCGAATTCTTGCTCACGGAGGCTTCAGCGGGGCAGGACCCTCAGCCTCAGTCCAATTCGACACCCAACACCCCTATCAGACAAAACAATTCTCTCCCCGGGACACCGACAAGCCCAACGATGAAAGGGCAGGGCACACGGCGACTCGCGTCCTTCAGCCATCAGGCTGCGGTGAATGCAAGCTCACCCAACCTCCTTGCCATGGGGCCTCCACCCTCGTCGCTGAAGGGCAAGCAGAAGGAGACAGGCGGCGACGTTTTATAGCTTACTCGTGGACATTTCACGCATGGACCATCTTCGCATCTTTATTTTATTTTACTCATTCGTGTGAGCTGCACCGTTTCATATCATATTGTATTATTGCTCTCTATCAATCACGGATTGAACAAATAGCTGTAGTAACGTGTAACTACTTCGAGGATCTAAAGTATTCCTGGAAGATCCCGCACTGACTTACTCGGCCACACTACCATCCAGGAGGATCTCCGCTGGAGCTGTTCTGTACATGGATCGCAATTAGTTTGCGCAGTGAAACACTGGGAAGAAACCTACAGTTTTATCCTGCCGCTTCGCCTCGCAATAGATGAAGACGAGAATCAAGAACACCTCGTCTTCCGCAAGCGCCGTCTTCGTGAGGTGTAGAAGCGTGGGCTGCGACTTGCTGAACAGGTGCGGGCGGAAAGGGACCGAAACCGGCCTGCGATACACATATTGTGGTCAAGCGTAGCCTGCATTGCAGCTGCTCAAGGCAGGGCCATCGTCAAAGCGCATAGCACCACAAACCTTCCATTCCTCCTGCTCATACAGGATCTCGTACTCCTTCCTATCCGCCGACCACCGCCAGTGCCTCGTTCTTCACTGAGCGTTCAGGATTCCATGCCGAAAATGAAGTAGTAAAAGGCCGACAAGGCGCGTTACCTGTTAAAGAAGCTGCCTGCGTGCCTCTTGAGCTCGGAGCAGTTCTTCTTGTGGCCGGAGATCTCGAGTGTCTTCTCCTGCCAGTGAATCGCGCCAACCGTCGCTGCGGCGCCGAGCGCAGGGTTCTCGTCCCACAGGATTGTGTCCTTTCGTCCCCGGTAGCCGAAACTCGTCCGCAGGGAATAGATGACGGAGTTATCGTGTACGGCACGGATCTGGGCATTTAGGATGTTGGTCTTGTTGTCGAAGGTGGCCTCCATTGCGGTGAAG